>PVLD010007027.1:59614-95075 GCA_004027595.1 Dinomys branickii
TTTTTTTTTTTTTTTTTTTTTTTTTTTTTTTTTTTTTTTTTTTTTTTTTTTTTTTTTTTTTTTTTTTTTTTTTTTTTTGGCTTTTTGAGACAGGGTCTCACTATGCAGTTCAAGCTGGCCTTGGGCTCACTTTGTAGCCCAGGCTGATCTCAGCCTCCAGAGTGCTGGGATTACAGGCATGTGCCACCACGCCCAGCTATGGATTTCTCTTTTAAAATGGACAAAGTTTCTGTTTTCCTGAGTTCCCATTTTCCCCCTTACCCTAGCTAGGTAAGACAGTCACCCTGCTGGGATGGAAGCAGGCATCCACCCTACCAAATATACCCACATTTGCGTGGACCAGCAGCCCCAGTCCTCTGGTGCTGCAGGAGTTCATAAGGGATAATACACTATGTCTATTTTTGTTTTTGTCCAGTATTATGGCATATGTCTAGATGTCTCTCAGAGCCTGCTGCAGTCGTAGGTGGGGCTTTTTCAGAAGTGGGTGGACCTAGAGTGTGTGACACTGGGATTGATTCATGGTGTGTTGCTGGGATCAAGGGCACTAGGATTAAGGGTGTGAGCAGTACCTGCCTTGAGTAGCCTGGGTAAGATATAAGGGATAGAAAGAGCTGTGGTTGTCTCCTTTTGGTTTGCTATCGTCTGCTCACCATGAAGTGTTTCTTCTCTATGATGACCATCTCCCATGCCAACCTGCCTTGGGGCCACCAATTATGAATTGAGACCCCCTACAAATTGTGAGCTAAGGGCTGGGGGTATAGCTCAGTGGCATAAGTGCTTGCCTGGCAAGCGCAAGGTCATGAGTTCGATCCCTGGTACCGGAAAAAAAAAAAAACAAATTGTGAGCTAAATAAACCATTCCCCCTTTACCTTTGGGTGTCAGGTATTTTATCTCAGCAATGAGAAAAAGTAACTAAGTCAGAATTTGGTACCAGAAGTGGAGTTGTTGCGGTGACTGTACTTGACCATGTGGCTTAGGAGCCTTTGGAGCTGGCTTGTGGGAAGAAGAATTAGGAAAGGTTTAAAAATGCTGGATGAAAAAGTAGAGCTGAAATGCCTGAAGCTGTACTGTGTGGGAGATTCTGGGCAGAGCTCAGAAACCCTTCCAGAAGGCTGATAGAAATTCTGCTTGTAAAGACCAGGTTCAGGAGGTTTCTGCTGGGAAGGACTGCATTGGCTGTTGTACTCCAATGATGTGTGTTAAGTCTTGGCAGAAAGTTTGCTCGTGTCCACAGACTTTTCCTGAGGTTCAGATTAAGAGCAGAGCACTAATCTGGCAGATGAAATTTAAAAACAATCGAATATTGATGCAGTGGCATGGGTATTGTTTGGGGGCATTTAGTTAGATTTGTGTTGGGAATCAAGAGCAAAGAGCCTAGCAGAATGATTTTAAACTTTTTAAGTTTGGCCAGAAAGGAAGCTCCAATAAAGTTATGGCCTGCAAAGATGAAATAGGAGAAATTGGTTACCGAAAAGATCAGTAAGGAAAAGCCAAGTATTTCAGAAGAAGACAACAGAAAAGATGGCCTGCAGATGTCACAAGAACCAACAGTATTTCAGCCTCTGCAGCCTCATAGTTGCAAAGGTGAAAGACTGCTTTGAGCAGTGAGCCCAGAGCACCATGTTCCAGGACGGCAATGGCATAGGGAATTTATTCCTTGGGATTTGGTTCATAGGCACTCAACCCCTACAACCAAGAGAGAAGGAAGTCTGGCTATTGCTCCAGCTGAAGACGTTGGCATCATCCACATGGTGCTGGTTTTAGGTACATGCAGAATGCAAGAGCTGTGGGATTGGGACGGCTTCCACCTAGGTTTCAGCCATGGCCTGGGAGGCCAGGCAGTGTGTCCCTCAGAAGGCAGTGTGTAAAGCTGTGAGTGTGAAGCCAGAGCACAGTGGAGGCCCTAGAGGTCTGGAGAAGCCAGGAACATGGGTCATCTGAGGAAAACTGCAAGGAGGGAGCAGAGCTGGCCCAAGAGAGAAGCCATGGGAACTACCACCACAAGTACCATAGGGGTGGAGCCGCTCAAATTTGTTGGAGTTTACAACTTGCTGCAGATTCCTGGGGATGCTGGAAGTGTAACTGGGATTATATGTCTGCCACGATGGATTTTGGTCTTGCTTTGCTCCCGTTCCTTACTATGCCCCTGTTTGTAACCTTTGGAATGGAAATGTCTGTTGTGTGCCATTGAATGTTTGAAGTGTTTATTTCTTTTTATTTTTACAGGGGTTCATAGCTACGAGTTTCTCTGAAATCTCAGAGGAGACCTTGGCCTTGGACTTTTCAGCAGTGCTGGAACTGTGAGGGTTTCGGCAACACTTGAACAGAGGGTAAATGCCGTTTACATAAAGGGTGTGCGTGAGTCTTTGGGGGGCAAAGGGAAGAATGTAATGGCTGGTGTCTAGATGTCCCTCACAGCCTCATGTAATCACAGGTGGGGCTTTTGAGAAATGATTGGATCTAGAATATGTGATCCTGGGATCAATTCATGATTTGACGCTAGGAAAATATTAGGATTAAGGATGTGAGCACTGCCTGTGCTGAGTAGCCTAGGTAAGGTACAAGGGTTAGAAAGGCTGTGGTTGTCTCTTGTTGCTTTGCTGCCATCTGCCCACCATGAACTGTTTCTTTTCTATGATGCCCATCTACCATGCCACCCTGCCTTGAAGCCAGCCAATTATGGACTGAAGCCCCTACAAATTGTGAGCTAAATAAACCTTTTCCCCTTAAACTTTGGGTGTTGGTTGAGTATTTTGTCTCACCAAGAAGAAAAAGTAACTAGGACATGCGGGGAAGGAGGGGAGTTTTTTTTCTTGTTCTCAGCAGTTGAATGTTGTCCAAACTCAAAGGCTTAACTGGAAAGACCAGTTACTTAAGAAACAGAGACTGAAAGAAAACTAGGGGAAAGAGAAAATAATGATAGTAGTAGCTGGTGACACAAACCAAAAAAATCCATTTACAAAATGGAGTATTTGGAGACTAGGCCAACTTAGCAAAATGCACAACAAAGGAAGCACACTTGCAGAGTGAATGCAGGTGGATAGAATGATAAACAAAAGCCCGCATTCCCTCCCTCAGCTCCACAGCGACCAGAAAGCCCCTCCCTAGTGCCTGAGGAACAGTCCCCTGCACTACTAGCCTAGAGGGAAAAGTGAGGGTGAAAAGAGAGAAGAAACCTAGTGGCATTTTAGAAAGAAACAAAAAGTATTCCTGCCTATGCCTTACCTTTGGGGGAGCATGGGTGGGTACACCAAAATACACTCACCAGCCCTTACCAGGTAGTTCCTTTAGAAATGGCTCGCCAATCAAAAGTATCCCAGGTCCTTCTTGCTGTGAATAAGGAATTGGATGAGACAAGCCAATCATGGTGCCAAAAAGTTTATTTGAAAAGTGCAGGGTAAATAGATATAGGAAGAACCAGTTCTGCAGAGTGAACTTGAACAAAACAAAGACAAAAAGGGGGTAAAAGTAAAAGAGCATGCCACATTTGAGAAATGTGATGGTTACCATGCAAACTCATGCACAGTAGTAACTTTCCTTGATGGCCGGTCCTTTTCATGCTGTCCACATTTGGTGGGAGCTCAAGAGAAGTTTTACATATGGGTCCTCGGGTGGCCCTGGGACCTTGTGATGGACAGCTCCCGCTGATTTTCCCAGCCAGCTTTGCCACGTCCTTTCTGTTATATCAGTAACATCAATTCTTAACCTCCACAATCTCCTTTTCTGTATCTCTAGAAGAGTAATTATAGGGTTCTTGAGAATCAAAACTCTTAGGAATTTTCCACGGGGCAAACAATCAGTGGTAGTTATAATTATCATAAGATATTTAAATTGTTCCCACAGTTGCTAGCTGTTCGAGTGTAAGCAGAAATAACACGTCCTACCATGATAACTATTGGCATGGGTTGGAGCCAGGAGAGAGTGGTGGCTGTTGGAATGTAGAGAAGGAGATTGACTTGGTGGGGTTTGTTTGTTTCCAGTGTTGGGGATTGAGCCCATTTTAAAATTTTTATTTGTGGGACAGTTTTGCTAAGTTGCCCAGGGTCAACTTGACTGTGGCCCTCCTGCCTCTGCCTCCCACAGTGCTGGGATTGCAGGCACAGTGCACACCACCATTCTAGCTGGTGAGGTATGCTAATGGTAGTTTAATGGGAATAGTGTTTTTCTGTGGGAGGCTCTAGGTTTTTATTTTGGTATAGTTGCTCTAAATTGTCATGGTCAATTATAAGTGTTAAGTGGCTTTGTAGTATAGGCTGTAGAGAAAGACTTTGAGAAGAGATGCACAGATTTAGCAAATGGCCGTGGAAATGCTAAACAAGAGATGTTAATTAAAAGGAAGCAGATAAAGAATTGTAGGATCTGGTTACTAAATCGGGCAAAGACAATTGGGAAATTTTTATTCAAAGTCAAATGGGTTGTCTACTTTGTAGACACGTGTTTAGGCCAGTAAGGTGAACAAAATCCATGGTAGTACTGACATTAGAGCAGATAATAGTAGAAGGGAGTAGTTTTTTATTGTGTTTGTGCTTTATATCTCCCTCTTATTTGTAGTGCTGGGGATTGAACCCAGGGCCTTCACACTGTGCTACATCTTCAGCCCATTTTAATTTTTTATTTTGAGAAAGAACTTCACCATGTCTCCAAGTTGTCCAGGCTGGGCTCAAGCTTGTCATTTTCTTGCCTCAGCTGCCCAGAGTGCTGGGATTATAAGTGTGTCCCCCTATGCCTGGCTATATTTTCTCTCTCTTTCTCTTTTTTTTTTTTTTTTTGAGATAGGGTCTCACTGTAACTCAGGCTGGCCTCAAACTCATGGCAATCCTCCTGCCTCAGCCTCCTGAGTCATGGGATTACAGGCATGTGCTCAAAACCAGCCTGAACTGTACAGTGAGACCCTATCTCAAAAAGACAATAAATAAGTAAGTAAACAAATAGGATTTTGAAGCAAACTAGGAGGCTGGGGATGTATCTTAGCAGCACAGCACCTGCCTAGTAAACGTAAGGTTCTGAGTTTTGATTCCTGGTACCAAACATAAATAAATAAATAAATAAATAAATAAATAAATAAATAAATAAACAAACCCTAAAATAGTGTCCTGAAAACACTAGATTCTTGCAAAGAAAAATTAAATTCACTTTAAATGAGGAGCTAGAAGAGGTAGAAGAAGCTAGAGGAGCTAGAAGAAAATGCTTAACCTTTATTAATTCAATTTGAGAGCTTGTCTGTCAGAAATTTTTATAGCAAGACACATGAAACATTTTATTTATTTATTTATTTATTGTCGTTTTTTGAGATAGGATTTTGCTCTGCAATTCAGGGTGGCCTTCAGCGCACTCTGTAGCCCAGGCTGGCCTTGAACTCACCACCTGCCTCAGCCTCCCAAGTGCTGGAATTACTGGCGTGTGTTACCACGCCTGGCTAAACATTTAATGTAGATGATGGAAAGATTTTCCCATGCCCGCCATAGTATGAAGCAGGTTACTATGTCAAGAGAGTCACAGCGTACTTGTACTTCTCATGTAAGACAGAAACCCAATTTTCTTAATCATATTAGTTAGGGTTCCTGAAATAATTACTGAGGGAGCTTTCTTGTAAGATTATTTTAACTTTTACTTGTGAGGCGGGTTCGCTGTGTAGTGCAGGCTGGCCTTCAACTCAGCAGTTCCACCTCAGGTATCCTCAGTGCAAGGGTTACAGGCATGCACCACCATGCCTGGATGTTTTAAGTTTTAAAATAAGCAATTTCTTGTAAAGTATTTTGTAGTGCTCCATTGGTAATGCTCATGTCCAGTGAGCAGAGAATGTTCCTCAGGTCTTGAGAGTTTGGACCCCACTACTGAACCAGTTTCTTGAAAAAATAACAATGACTGAGAAATGAGTATCAGAAAGCTAGTACAAGCGGCATTCACTCTTTCCAGCCAATTCAGGTAGGGTTTAAATTCTTCCTCCTCTTTACTGACTTTTCAGACAAATTGCCATGGAAATAGTTGACTCCCAGCAGGATGGAAGTGTGCCAGGTTCTGTGGCAGGGAGCAGATCTTCTCACTTGCAGACTTGGATTGGGCAAACTCCAGGCCCCACTGTTGCTCAGGTAGGCCCAGGCAGGTGCCGGGGACAGTTTACACAGGCAGAAATGAGTTATGCGATGTCTGTTTCTTTGAAGCGGATGTTAAATTTCCATGCCCCTGGTTGCCAGCCATTCCATTGCTTTGCTTTTGAAGATGCACATTCTAATTACTTTTGCATGGTGACAGCCACATGTCTTTGCCCCTCCCACTGCCACCACAGCAGGGAAGAACAAGAGCACAGACCATGACAGTCATGTAGCTCAAGATCTGTCTGAGTAGTTTCCAATTCCAAATTGATATGGTTCTATTGTTCTTAGCTTTCAAGATGGCAGAAACCATAACTGTCTTTACTTTTCTTTCAGCTTGCTCTTCAAATGTGAATTGGTTTCACTGAGAGACTACTGGTATCAGTTCGTTTCCGGTTGTCAGCTCTAAAACTAACTCCTGAGATATCTGTAAAAATACGGAGTGAAACAAACACATTTATGTGTTAATTAGCTTCTCAAATCCTTCCTGAATACCTCCTGTGTCTCAGCACTGCTCTGAGCACACACGGATGTGCACCTCCTGACCTTAAAGATCACCTGGTGTGAGTGGGCAACAGATACTCTAAGGCAAGGTGGGCCGCGTGAGTAGTGCTGTGAAATGCCCTGTGCCGGTCAGGAAGTCCTATGGAGGAGGGAGCAGCCAGCTGCCAGGGGCTTCCACAGGGGACTTTTCCTCTGGGCCTTGACCTCCGTGGACAGGAGTGGGGATGTGTTCTGGGCAGAGGGAAGTGTGTACAGAGGCCGCGGCCCCGTATGTGATGGTACTGAGCGTCACTGGAGCCATGTCTGAGCTGGCCAGTGCAGCTGGCAAAGGGGAGCAGAGCTGTAGGCCTTTGTTCACTTTTTATCGTTTTCAGTGATACAAACAGTCTGCTGCAGCCCATGTGCCAAAGATTCACCGCCACCAGTTGAGATACGCTGGATTCGCATTGTCCTTGAAGTTGCTCAGATCTCGCTGTTTGGAGCAGGGGCAGCCGTGTGGGGGCGGCACTGGGGTGCGCTGCGCGGCCTTGGCAGTGCACAGCACGGAGCAGCGGTGGGACTGGAGCCGGCCTGGGGGAGGCTGAGGAGGCCGTGGCTGCCTGTGCTCTTGGCAGGACGGGGGCTCCTGCTCCCTTGCCAGCCGTCAGCTCCTCATTCTGGGAACTTCCATCACGGCTGTGGGGAGCTGAGTCTCCCTAGCGGCACCCTGCTGTGCAGACCTTTTTGCCTCGACAGATAAAAACACAATACTCTTCTTGGTTAAAAAAAATGTTTTATAGAAAATTAACAAGGCAAATATTATTAAAAAGAACAAAAACTGTCCATCATTTGAACACCCAGAGCTTCATCATTTTAACATTTAGGTGTGGATCCTTTCATCTTCTTGTCTGTGAGACTAGAACAGAAAAGAATAAAGAACTTTTTTTTTTCATTAATTTGGAACCTCCTGAGTTTCTGTAATTCCCAGCCCTTACTTCTGCCTTTCTTCACTGACGCTGTAGTTGAAAGCAGATCTTCCCACTCCTTCATACACTGGCTCACTGACTTGTACCCACGCGCCTTTTCGACTTCTGTGAACGCTCTGCTGTTCAAGGACCCCAGGCAGCAACCTGAGCTCCCTCAGGGCCAGAGTCGCTAAGCCGGATCATAGGAAGCCCAAAGAGCACCACTGGCTGTGTGAGGTGCCAGCCAGCACTGGCTGTGGGGGGAGTCTAGTGCGCAGAAGCTGGACTGAACTTTTTACTGGATTAAGAGAATAAGAAGAAGGAAGCAGAAATTGAAAGAACAGATTTTTTGAGGCAGTTTATCAATGAAATAAATCAGAAGGATGGGTTAGTGAGACAGGCGTGAGAGCTGGAATGTGGGAAATTGGGGAATGTTTGGACTACACAGCTGTGGCAGCCGGGTGTGGTGGTGCACGCCTGTAATCCCAGTTATTCTGGGGGGCCGGGCCAGAGGGTGGTGAGTTAAAATCCAGCCTGGGCCATTTAGCAGAGTTTCTCTGGAAGGAATGAGTGAAGGAATGAATGAATGGGCTCGGAATGTAGCTCGCTGTGAAGACCCTGGGTTCAAATCTCAGTACTTAGGAAAAAGCCCAACACACCAAAACCAAGTAAAGCCAAAGCAAGAAAGTGCACACAGAGACACACACCAAGGCTCAAATACATCAGATAATTATTTGATGATTATTAAACCTGTGTGGCAAGTTTACAGATCTTGTTACTTCTCTCTCCCTTGTGTGTGTGCGCTCTTGCTCTCCCTCTCTCTCTCTCTCCCTCTCTTCTCTCTCTCCCTCTCTCTCTCTCTGTGTAAATTATTTAATAAAAAATAATGTTGGTTTTTATTTTACAATACTAGACATGAAAGAAATTAAAAAATAATTGGTATCCTAATTCATGGATTGAGTTAAGTAAAAATTGTCCTCTCTGCTGTGCGTGGATCATGATTTCTTTTTAACTTTTGGATTGTTTTTTTGAAGAATGTGATCACAATTCTTAATAGTCATAATTCTACAAATATAATTATGAATTTAGATTCTTAAGGCTGAAGCTGTTCACTTGTATTTGTTATGTGATACTATATATTTCAGAATATTAGGAAATCAAGCTGAAATCTTTATTAATTCCATGATATATGCCAAAAGTAACTAATTCTTCTAAGTACTTTTTAAAAATTTATTTATTTGCTTACTTTGGTTTTTGGAGACCAGATCTTGCTGTGTGGTACAGGTGGGCTTGAACTCACTGTGTAGCCCAGGCTGGTCTCTTAACGCCCTGTAGTTCTCCCTTCTGTGTGCTGGGAGTACAAGCTGTGCGCCACTACATCTGGAAACTTCTGTTCTAAGTGGTGTCTTTCTCATCTGTTGTTTTAAAGTAAAATCAGAGGTGCTAACACCAAAAAATTGAAAGCAAGAGTTACCATCAGTAACCCTTGAATAGTAGATAACTGGCGATTAAACACTGATTTGGTTTTCTTCTTGCTTGAATTTTTTTAAATTTTGTTTATTTTTTATTTAGAGATATTGGCTATACAGTTCAGGCTGGCCCAAACTCATAGCATCTTTGCCTCAGCCTCCCTAGTGCTGGGACTACTGTCAGGTGCCACCATGCTTGGCTTGCCTGAATTGTTTTATGTGTTAATTGATTAATTTTTTGTGGTCCTAGAGATTGAACCAAGACCTTACACATGCTAGGAGGCAAGTGTTCTGCCACTGAGCTATATCTTAATTCTTTTTTTTTTTTTTTTTGGTTTTTTTTTGAAATAGGGTCTTCAAATCTAGTTCAGGCTGGCCTTGAATGGACTGCTGCCCAGGCTATCTTTAAACTGGCCAGATCTTCCTGCCTCAGCCTCCCATATGCTGGGATTTCAGGCATGTGCCACCAGGTTCAGTTGAAAGTTTCACTTTGAGAAAGGGTCTACAAGTCTGCCAAGCTGTCCTCAACCTTGGAACTCTCCTACTTCATTCTTTCTCTGTTTTATTTATTTATTTATTTTTGTCTTCTTGAGATGGTCTCGCTATGCAGTTCAGGCTGGCTTTGCGCTCACTTTGTAGCTCAGGCTGGTCTCAAACTGGTGATGATCCTCCTGCCTCAGCCTCCCAAGTGCTGGGATTATAAGCATGTGCCACCATACCCAGCTTACTTCATTCTTTCAAGTAGCCGAGATTATAGGTGTGTGCCACTGTGCTTGGTTTATGTGTTACTTATTTTTAAATGGAGCTGATATCTTGTCTATGAAAGACATGTTTCCATATATAAGACTAAGATTCCATCTAACCCTGGAAAAGTTTGATAACAAATTATAGTCTGTTTGATTTTTTACTTCATGTTTTGCTGTGCTGAGGCTTGGACCAAGGACCTGAAGCCTGGTAGGCCCACGTGGTACCACCAAGCTATATCTCCAGCCTAGCAGACTCTATTTTAAAAACCAACCCAGGAGGAAACTTTCAAAAAACCAAAATAGTGTAAAACAAAAATACTGTGTACATGAGTAGTTTTAAAATAGTTATACTTGACATCCTCTAGAAATAATACTTAAATGGGTAAATAATCAGAAGTTAAGGGCTGGGGATATAGCTCAGTGGAATAAGCGCTTGCCTAGCAAGCGCAGGGTCCTGAGTTCGATCCCCAGTACCGCAAAAAAAAAAAAAAATCAGAAGTCAAAACTTTTCTTGTGGAAGATTTCAAATAATGATCCCATACATAAACTTGCTAGTAAGATTTTATAGCCATTTGCCTCATTTTCTTCTTTTTGGTGAAATATTTCCAGCAGCTCTGCAGATCTTCAACATCAGGTCATTTTACTCTTACTTGCTTGTGGCGATGCAGCTCTTAACAACTTCCAGATATTTCTTATGAAATCAAATGTCATCATACTTCAGGAAATCAGGTATGGCTTCTTGTATAATATACAGTCCACAGTCGGGTTTCCTTACTTGTCTCACAAATACGGGATCCACCCTGAGGGCAGTGATGACATATTGAACTTGACTCTTCCAAATCTTTGGGAATGAAATGCTATGGTCCAAATCTGGGCAGAGGTAAGCAGATGGAACGGTTGGTTTTCCCTTTTGCTACTTGGAATTGAGCCCAGAAGGCTACAGGCACCTGCAAAACTGGCTTCATGAAGCTGCTATCGCTCTAGCTGTGGGAGAAGCCCGCAGACTCCGAGAAAGCTGTAACTCCTCTCTGTGCACATGACCAGTTCTCAAGGGTTAGATCATAAAGGAAGCTGAATCAAGCAGTGAGAGCCGGAAGGAAATTTGGGAGGCCCCTAGGGGTAGCGCAGTGCCTAGAGAGAGCTGGTTCTGGTAGAGCTCAATCTCTGCCCCGGGAGCAGGGAGGAGCTTTGCTCAATGCCTAGGCCCTGCGGTGCTCTTCTTTCCTCCTGTGTTGTCCTCCGTGCACTGCTGGTGGCGGGGCAGGAAGCCCTCAGAATGAAGGAGGCCTGGCTATCAGTATGGACTGAAATAAGGCTGCCTTAACCAGGCTCCTTGGAAATACTTTTTTATGGTCTTTGAAACAGGGTCTTACTATGCAGTTTGAGCAGGCCCTGAACTCACTTGGTAGCCCAGGCTGGCTTCAAACTCACAGAAATCCTCCTGCCTCAGCCTCCCAAGTGCTAGGATTGCAGGTGTGCACCATAATGCCTGGCTGGAAATGCATTTTAATGTGTGGGATATACATTTTCTTTTTCAATCTGGTGGAAAACTAGAATAGCATTTCTCATTGTTTTGGGCAATTGTGTAAGAAAAAAAAATATATCTTCTTGGACCTGCATAGGACTGGGATAAGGGTACACAGTTATAAAAAACAAAATGATACTAAAAAACCTTCAAGCAACATTTGCTGTTGATGATAGGTCAGCAACATCCTGGTTGAATGTTAGAGGTCATCAGCTGCATCCTGTTAGGTTGATATGAAGCATTTGTTTTTGTAACATATGTAACATGGGGGAAGGGGGCGGCAGAGACCACCAGGCTTGTGTAAAGGCAACATGGGTAGAATTGATTGTGCCTGGGTGCAGGTGGAGTGTAATAAGACCACCTGCCCTTTTATAGGGATAGAGAGAATGCATGGGACATTAGGCAGGAAGATGCTAATAAACATCTGTGGTCAAAGTTCTCTGGCTGTCTTGCGCCTCAGTAGGCAGAGTCTTTGAAGTGTCTGGTGTAAATTTTTGGGTGTCTCCAGATGTCCCCAGATGTCCTGAAGTCTGCAGAGTTCCTTGTCCTATCTTCCCTCCTTTCCTGTGCTTGCTGATGACAACTTTGGTAATGAGCTGAGTTCCCTGCTGAGAGTAGTTTCCTGGCAGGCAGCTTGGGGGCTGGGAGAGTCAGGTCTGATTTGAACCTGACAGTTTCCATTTAGGTAGACCTAGGGTTTTGTTTTCTTTTGTTTTTTTGAGACAGGGTCTCACTATGTAGTTCAGGCTGGCCCGGAACTCACTATGTAGTCTAGGCTGGCCTTGAACACAATGGTTCTCCTGTCTCAGCCTCCTGAGTACTGAGATTACAGGTGTGCACCATCACTCCTAGCTATGGAGATTTAGTTTAAATTCATTGTACATTTAATCTTGATTTTTAACTTCAGTAAGATAATTTCCTTAGGTGATAGCTTCTTATTGAAGGGGAAAAGATTTAAGGGAAGCAAGATTTGAGAAAAACCAGGTAAGAGTGGTGGACACTTGTGGTTTCTAACATTTGGAAGCTGAGGCAGGATTGCTGTGAGTTTGAGGCTTGCTTGGGCTACAGAGTGAGTTCAAGGCCAGCCTGGGGTACAAAGTAAGTTTGATACCATCCTAGAAAACAGTGAGCTCTGTTTCAAAAAAAAAAAAAGTGGCATATGGTAGACTTGCAGTAAATGTTTGCTTTATAGTAGACCTGCTTTTGTTTTAAAATGGTAGTAGTAGGCCTTAAGATGAAGTGGTTTATGGTGGTTTAAACATATCCCTTGTATAGCTCAGTAGTAAAGAACCTGCCTAGTGTATGGAAGACCTTGGGTTTGTTTCCCAGTTCCACAGCAATAAATAAATGCATAAAATGGTCTTAGTAATCCATTCTGCCATAACATTAAGTTTGCCTGGTAAGCTTAATAGGCCTCCAGAGGGGATAGAGAAGAAAAACTAGCTTTTGTCTGCTTTATAATCTGATGGCATGAGCTTATTTAAAATTTTATGTTTTAATCCTCTAAATTTAGGTACTTTAGATTTTTTTCTAGCTATTTTTGTTTTATTTTTTTTTTGTTTATTTTTTATTTATTTATTTATTTATTTTTTGTTTTATTTTTGAGACAAGGTCTTGTTATATAGTTCAGGATGGCCTTGAACTCACTAGGAACCGAGGCTGGCTTCAAACTTGTGGTGATCCTCCTGCCTCAGCCTCCTAATGCTGGGGTTAAAGGCATGCACTATCATACCCGGCTCTTCTAGATATTTTAAACATTGCAAAAGTTCTCTCAGGCCACTCTAGTGCTGAAAATCCAAATCATTTATTTGCTTGTCTAGCAATGCTGGTGCGAGAGCCCAGGCTGGAAGAGTCTTCGCACATGTGAGGCATGTGCTCTATGTTCTCAGCCCATTTTCATATTATTCTGAGACAGAGCCTGGCTAAGTATGCCAGGCTGGCCTCGAGTTTGTGATTCCCCTCCTTGGGCCCCTGTGTGCCTGAGGTTTCAGTCACGTGCCAGCATTGTAGAGTATAATTAATTTTAGATTTCATGGTAAGACCACACGTCATTGTCATTTTTCTTTCTTTTTTTTTTTTTTGAAAGTAAACATTTGGACTTTAAGTCTGACTGCAGATGAGCTGAAAAAACTTACGAATTTAATTTGTTCTAGCCATGTCTTGTCACTGATTCAGATTTTGACATACTTTTTTTTGTTTTGCTTTGTTTTATTTTTTAAAAGTTAAAACAGTTTTACTTACTCATTTTTAAATATTGTGTTTACAGGCATCATGTAGATGTAAGTATTGTTTTTCCAAAAATTTTTAAAGTGAAAACACAGTTGTATTTACTCCTTTATAAATACTATTGTGTTTTACTTTAACAGTTTTGTTTTTGTAGCTCTGAGGATTGAACGAAAGGCCTTTACCCTGAGCTGCATCTCCAGTCTTTTTTCTGAGTCGTGGTCTCACTAGTTTGTTAAGTCAAGAACTGGGTCTGCTGTGATCATGGTGCCTCAGCCTCACAGAACACTGGAGTTACAACTCCTACAAGCACGTGGTACCGCCTTGGGCTTGACTTCTTCTATACAAATCATTCATTCTGCGTTCTTACGTGCCTCCATTTTGGGGTAAGATTTGTTTTTGAATGTTAATCCTTCCATTTTAAAGAGTTATTTAAGCTTGACTTTCTTGACAAATTATTTAAAAGAAATGTAATATAATAAAAATAATGAAAGGAAGCTTTACTGAATCCTCTGTATGGACCAGACCCTTTCCTAAGTGCTTCTGCTTTCATTCTTGTGTTGAGGTGGACAGGGAGAGGGTCTGAGTAATTTCTCCTGGGTCACACAGTAAAAGGCAGAGCCACAATTTCAGCCTAGCAATCTGGCTGTAGATTTCATTAACCACTCCGTCATTTATTCTTTATAGTATGTAGATATTCAGTGTTGAACTATAGTTTCAGAGAGCATCTAGAAAAATCCAGTTATCAAATAATAATTGTATCCTGTGTATATAACCTGTATAGCACATACTAGTGTATATAGGTGCTGTATATATACATTACTACACAGTAATTATATATAAATGTGTACTATAATAATATGTGTATATAATACATACTGTGTACTTATATCTCCATATAGTACTATATACACATAGCACTACATAGTCACTGTTGTACATATAGTTGTATACTGTTACCCCTTCATTATTCAATGACAGAGAATATAATTTCATATTTAGATACTAATTCAAGTTTTTAAATTTATTTTTTATTTTGTGGTACTGAAGATTGACCTAATTCAACTTCTAACCTTGAGTGTAAAGAGCATAGAAATTTTATTTATTTATTTATTCATTCATTTATTGTCTTGAGACAGGGTCTCACTATGCAGTTCAGGCTGGCCTTCAGCTCACTTTGTAGCTCAGGCTGACCTTGAATTTACTCTGTACCCCAAGCTGGCCTTGAATTTGTAATACTTCTGCCTCAGCTTCCTGAGTGCTGGGATTACAGGCAAGTGCCACCATACCCAGCTTAGAAATCTTAAACTTTACCCATTTGATGCATTAGTAATTATTTCCCTGTAATTGCTGGCACCTGTGACCATTCTGTCTGTCGAACTGTAATTTTGGGGCCAGGAGTATGTGACTGTCCAGAGCTTTAGGATTATAGCTTTTAAGATGATAAGGCAGTCAGTCTCATTACCATTTAGTAAAATCAATTGGTTGAGTATTACCCTGGCATGAAGCTGGTTAATTACTATAGCTACCAAATTTGGAGCCACAGTATTAATTGTTTTTTATTATTAAAAAATAACAATTTTGGCCATTTTAAAGTTAGATAGTGTTAGATACAGTTAGATAGTGTTAAGTGTGTATTCGTATTGCTGTGAAACGTCTGAAATTTTTCATCCTGCAAATCTGAAACTCTACTCATTAAACAGTTCTTTCCCTCTCCCTTGGTCCCTGGTAACCCTGTTCTGCTTTTGGTTTCTATGAAATTTGACCAGCTTCTTCCAGTGAGTAGAATCTTGTCTTTTTTGTGACAGGCTTATTTTATTCAGCATAGTTTCCTTGGGGTTCATGTATATTGTGGTATGTGACAGGATTTATTTCCTTTTGTGGACTGAATACAATATTCCAAAGGAAGTACAGTATATGCTACATTTTATTTTATTTATTAATTTATTTTTGGTACTGAGAATCAAACTCTGGACCTTGCACTTGCCAGGCAGGCACTTGTGCCACTGAGTTGTATCTCTGGCCCATTTTGTTTATTTTTAAATTGCTTTTGCCAACTCAGTACTCAATAGAGTTATACCAAATGATTGGCAGAAGAAATGCAGTAGGATGACGTGCAAATGAAGTACAGTTTGACTGCTCCTTAGACAGTTTTACAGACTTGGTTTTAGGGGCTGGCAGGTTGAAGGGCTTGCTTAACACAATGGGGACCTTGGGCTTGACATCCAGCTCAGGAAACAAACGGTTCATTTAGGTCAGAAATAAAAATGTGAAATATAGGCAAGTGTTTTGTGTCAGTTTTGGGGGAGGAGGAGGTGTCACTGGGGATTGAACCTAGGGCCTTAGCTCTGAGCTGCGTCTCCAGCCCCTTTTGTTTTTTATTTTGAGAGAGGATCTTGCTAAGTTGCTTAGTTGCCCACGCTGGACTTGAACTTGTAGTCCTCCTACCTCAGCCTTCAGTAGTGCTAAGGTTGAGCCGGGGAGATGGCTCAGTGCCACAGCGCCTGTGTGGCAAGCGCAAGGTCCTGAGTTTGATTCCCCATACAAAAAATAAAAGGGTACTAAGATTGCAGGCATGTGCCTCCACATCTGGCTTGAACAGGAGTTTTTAAGCGCATTCTATGGTTTGTGGCTCTGAGAATGTACATTTCTTACTTATTATTAGCAGTTATCTGTGTTACTCATTGTTTAGCCTTTTGTCTGCTGCATAAATACCTTTTTGAAAATTATTGACTCAGTATCAGTTTACTTTCCATGTGTATTCATTACTTTGACATATATTTGGTTGGTAAATTATGATTAGTCTCAGCCTTACTGAATCCAAAAGTAAGTATCTAGCTGGGCGTGGTGACAAATGAGTGCAATTCAACACAGTGGTACTTAAGAGAATGACACTGTACTCAGACCCCATCTTCACAGGAAGAAAGGAAAAGGTCAGAGCTAGCTCAGGGCATAGACCCTGGCTCAGTCCCCAGAACACACACACCGTGTATGTGCAGTTTTAGTGCCTGTAGAGTTTTGACTTCCATAAAGACCATATTCATTTTCTTTTCTTTTCTTTTCTTTTCTTTTCTTTTTTTTTTTTTTTGTCTTTTTGAGACAGGGTCTCGCTATGCAGTGCAGGCTGGCCTTGATCTCACTTCGTAGCCCAGGCTGATCTTGAACTCACAATGATCCTCCTGCCTCAGCCTCCTGACTGCTGGGATTACAGGCGTGTGCCACCACACCCAGCCATATTCATTTTCAGCTGGAGTACTTTCAAATAGTGATAAGTGAAACACGTCGGAGAATATTAACTGATGCTCCATGTAGTATAAACAGGAAACTCGAGACGCTGTTTGGGTTAAAAGATGAAGAGCAAAGAACTCTTAACTGTTCACTGAACAGTTACCGAAGTAGATTCTTGAATTCCTCTGTATAATGAAGAATGACTGGATTTTGGTACCTACTTTGCTTTCAAGGATGAATTTTTTAGAGATACAGAGTTTGGTCATATTTATAATACTGGAAACAGTATATTTATAATACTGGAAACTTCCCCCTGCTTTACTCAGATTATAGGGTTCAGATAATATTTATTTAAACCCTACATACACAAAAAGGATGAGACGACATTTCTTTAAACTTATTATGGAGAGTAGAGATAAAAATAACTGTATTTTCATGTTTTGTTTTCATTTACAACTAGTTTTTAAAAATTAAAGTGAAATATTTTACACCTTTAAGTGTTCGAGATGTGAAATATTATTTTCCTGCTTTCATCCTTAAAATATTTAAGATGGTCTTTAACACCCTCTTTTTTTTTCCATAGAAGAAGAGACTTTGTTGAGTTCCTTTAACACATAGAAATCGATAGTTTTCAACTTCTTGCTTAGATTCTTTGTAGATTTTCCTCATAGCTTTTGACATGAAACTGTAATAAAGAGATTTGACTTCTCAGGCAGCAGAGCTGATAGAGCAATCTGCTATACTGTAGATTTACATATTTGTAACCCTTTATTAACTGTCCTGAGTGCAGGCCCAGTAGGCCTGTGACACTCACAGCTCCACTGTGACATCATAAACCCCACTGTGAGGGACCGTAGCTACAGAGTGGAGCTAGTCCACTAGGTGCTAATCAGATGTGTGCCACAACATTGTGAGGTGTTCCCAGTTTTAAGTGTCATTATTAGGATTTTTTAAAATTAGAAAGCCAACTAAGGCTGTCCGTTGCATCATTTTAAGCTATTTCTTCAGATTAGCCATCATCTGTAGTGGGGGTCTCGGTGGATGTGGTGGCAGCAGCATAATCTATGTTTCAGGCATCCATCAGAAGAGGATTATTCTTCAGGGGATCTGGAAAAAAAGGTAAATTGTATCTATTATGAGTTCATCCTATTCACTTTTAAAACCTCATAAAGAGGTATATAAAATACGTCCTTTGGATGTTTTTAACATATTTTTGAGCAGCTGCCTACTTGATTATTGGAATCTGATGACTGTACTCATAGTTCCTATGACTTTTGGTTCTCTTCCTTTAGATTTTTTCATGAAAATGATCTGAGAAGTTTTTCACAAGGAACAGCCTCCTTCCATGCCCCATCCCATTTTGTCGCTCCCTAATTCCTTACCAGTTTTTTTTTTTTAAGAATTGTGCTATACCCAAAATGATGTATTTGTATTTGTTTCTGTCTCTCCTTTCTATTTTCTGAGCTAGCAGGGCAGGGACTTCTATTGCCTGTACTGCTCCATGGCAGGCTCCTCAGAAGTCTTCTTGAGGGAATAAAAGAATGAGTTAATTCATAAATATGATGTGTTCTTATTACTGTTTTGCTTACATAAAAATTCATAGCATGAATATTTATAGGGAAGAAAGATTTCCTCATTTCTACCTAGTGTGTACATTTTCTTTCAAGTGAACTTGGTTATTCTGTAAGAGTAGGGTTTTCAGAAAGACCCTGTCTGCAGTGTCTCTTTAGAAGCTTCTGTGTACACTGTGAATAGGGTAACAGTGTCACACTCTCTGTAGATCGGTATAGAGTGCTTGGGTATTACTCAGACCCCTGTTGCCAGCCTGAGAAAGTGAACCTAGTGTAACCAGTGCCTTAGTAGTTCTCCTTGCCTAGCGAACATTTCCATCTGGTTGTCTTACCACTGCTTTAATCCTAGCCTGCCTAACACCAAACCCATCACCTTCCCTGAAGTGAAACGCCCCTCTCATAAGCACTTGTGGCTTTGGGGACACTGTGTGATCTCGAATCGTTGCCCTTCTGTGCCATCTGTGTGGAGAGCTCACTCTGAGCGCAGCCTCCTATTCACCTGGAGTCCATGTAATCAGTGTGTGACTCTCATAATGCTAGACTATTAAGGGCAGGGAGCCACAGGAATTGTTAATGCCTAATAGTAATGAAGGTTAGCTGGTGAACTCTTATCAGGGCAGTTACAGGCATAATGCCAGTCACATATCAGTTTTGGCAAAATCGATGAGAATATAGAATGATAGTTTCAGAGATTTAAGAATTTTTCAAAGGAATATATCTGAGTTCTAACATCAGGGTATGCTTTTCGTGCTATTTTTCTGCCTTTATTTAGCATCTTAATGAAAGAGTCGCCTCATGAGCTTTTTCCCTGTCCCAGAGTTTGGACATAACAGAAGAACATAGTTCAAGAACCCATGTAACTCATCTCCAGAATTCAAAGGCTACCACGTTCCCAGCCCCCTTTCTACAGCAAGTACTGTTGGCGCTAAATAACTTTTAAGAGAGCTGTTTCCTAAGGTGCTGAGAGCTTACTTGAGAGAGTATGGTTTATACTTATCAAGCCCATCAGTCAGCTGGCCCCAGTGGTATATGTCTTTAATCCCAGCTATTCAGGAGGCTGAGACAGGAGGATTATGAGTTCAAGGCCATCCTGGACAATTTAGTCAGACCCTTTCTCAAAATAAAAATTTTGGAAATGAGCTGGCAGTGTATCTTGCTGGTGGGGTGTTTATATAGTATATGTGAGATCCTGGGTTGCCTTTAGTTCCAGTACAGATATTCACACAGAACCTTCGAAATATTCTTTAATTTTCTTTTAGTTATTCAAAATAACCTTATGTCTTTGAAGAGGAGCATTTCTCCATAGAAAATGAGTTATGTTCACTGTCCTCCTGTGCCATGAGAACTCCATGAACTCCATGTGAATATTTATAGTGCTCTTGGGTTCACCTGCCAATTTCAAGTCTGTCGTCTTTGGATAGCTTACTTGACTTTTTTTTTAAGCAAAACATTGAGAGCCACTGGGTCTCTCGCAAGCTGTCTGTGAGAGCGTTCGTCCTATAGAGTCCAGTGATCTGAGGAAGTGTAATGTCTCAGACATTCCCACCATTAGCCAGGCCCTGTGGTGCAGCTGGAGTCTGGCCATTCGCCTGAGCCCAGCCTGGACACATAGCAAGACTGTTTGAAAAAAATAATTTTCTCTGCCCAGTAATACAACTTTATTAAAGATCGGGAGAATCAGAAAGGGAAAGTATTCATGCTCCCTTTCTTTCCCTGCAAGGCTCTGTGCACGTGGTAGGCAGGGGCAGGCTCTGTGCGCCGCATACTCTGGGGAGTAAGGTCACAAGTCTGTTGTAAAGCTCCTGGCTCTGTTTCCTACCTGCAGTGGAAACCGGACAGTCACGTCTCCTCTTTTTCAGTCCTGGGATTTGAGGCCAGGGGTGTTCTACTGCTGAGCTGCATCCCCAGCCCTTTTCATTTTTCATCTTGAGACAAGGTCTAAACTGCCCAGGTTGGCCTAGAACTTGTGATCCTCCTACCTCAGCTTCCTGAGTAGCTGGAATTACAGTTGTGCACCACCACACCCGGGTCTCTTGTGTTTAACTTTTTTAATGCCCCTTTCATGTTTAAGTTACAAAGCCTACTTTCTGTTTGCTGGTCTCCGACATGTGAACTCTGTCAGGGTGCGTTACTGGAGTGCGGCTGTGTAGGAGCTGACATCTCAGCCTGTGTCCACACTCGGTTCTGTCAGCTGACAGCCAGGACCTTCCCGAGTGTACAGGGCCACATCCGTGCAGAGCGGCCGGTTTCAGAGTGCAGTACATAGAACCTTGGGTGAGACTGAGGACACGCAGGTTTGCTAGGACAAAATGGCTTTTCTAACTGCTAGGATGTTACTTTCCTCTTTTCAGTGCTACCATTTGCACTGATAGTACAAAAACAAGGGTAAACCGTTGTTTCCAGTTTGAATCAAGTCAATGGCAGCAAACTGTAGTCATTGTATTCTCCACTGCCAGTCACAGTGCAACAAAGCCAGTTTCATTTAAGAATGCCCTTGATGAAGCAGTAAAAATTGACAGTGACATTCAAATCCTGACCCTGAGGACATATTCTTTAATATCCTGCACCATGAAGTGGGTGCTCACAGCACCTGTGCTGGGTACCAAAGGCAACGTTCTGGAGGAAGAGCGCTTGTGTATGTATCAATAGATAAAAACAGGGTGTGCTGAAGCTGCCTGGGATTGGCTTGCAAGAACAAAGTTTTTATTCTTTTCCAACCTTGTGTCTGATATCATGCATCAGTAGCTTCAAATCAGCCATAGTATGAATGTTTGCATCACAGAAATCAGCAAAAGCTGCAAATCAGTGTCCCCACCTTCCCAGCTCTGTTACTAAATGCTTACTAGCATTCAGTTGGATAAAAATCACATAAATAAAGCTCTCTACTGTCATTAGCAAGTTTTAAGTATAAAGGTGTCCTGAAACTAAAATGTGTGAGAAGTAACTGTGTGGAGAAAAGGGAGACCTTTGGTCATTAACAGAATAACAGATGCTTTTGTATAATTTAGGGTTGCATTTTGTGCCAAGGGCATTCATCAAATAAATCTGTTTTTCCTCTGTAACTTAGAGCTGTTAAATCTACTGGTTCCACATGAGTGGTTCTTTTACTTCCCCCCTAAATTCTAAGGTAGGCAATAACAGAAAATGCAAGGTGAGTTCTCCTCGTGAGCTGCCTACTGGTTCCCTCCAGTCTCATTTGTCACTTTTTCTTCGTTGCCTAGGCTCAACTCAAGTCTGCCTCAAGCTCTGGCTCCTCCCTGAAGCCTTTCCTTACTGCTCAGCTTTCTCTTCCGTACCCCTGACATTCGTGGCCTTCTAGTGGAGCACTTAGTTCGTAGACCAGTGTTGGCAAACCTATGGCACATACACTGCAGTGGGCTGTTTGTATCATCAAAAGCTCTGTTAATTGTGTATTTCTTTTAATGTGTGAGTTGTTTTTTCTAAACTAAAACCTCAGTATTCAGGTTTAACCGCAGTGTTGGCACTTGGTGATGAATAAGTGCGCTTTGGGTTGCAGTTTGCGCACTTGTCTCTAAAAGGTTCGCTGTCACTGGTAGTGTTTGGTAATCCGTTGCTTTGTAGGCATTAGTTTTGTCAATTGTTCTGTCTACCTTAGTGCACCTAGTACAATGCTTTACACATACTTTCTCTTGCATGGATAACAGATTTTAAACTTTCAGACCTGCAGAAAAGTTTGCTTGAGTGATGATGCAAATAAATTTTAGTTGTTTTGTTTTTCGTTTTTTGTTTTTTTGAAACAGAGTCTCACTGTGTAGTCAGGGTGGCCTTGACTTTGCTGCAGTTCAGGCTGGCCTCAAGCTCCCGAGGATTACAAGGCATGCACTGCCAGGCCCAGCTAGTTATTTATTGTAAATGCAGTTTTTACTAAGTCCTTTATAGACTAGTAAAGTAGGTTACAAATCATTGGTGTTCATTAAAAGTGAGGTCACACAAGGCTTCCCTCAATAATTGGTTAAGATCCCACGGTGTAGTACCACTTGTGATAGAAACTGGTAGCTTACCTGACTTCCAAGGTCTTTGGCTGTTTTGAGCAAGTCATAACAGTGTATCTTAGCAAAATAAAGCAGTTTCTAAACTTACCCTGGCTTTCAGGACAGCCATTGTTTACTAAGCAGGCTTAGCAGGTTTTGAAGCTAGTGGAGGGAAACCATGGTGGTTTACTGGTAGGGCTCTGGGTTGAAAGTGCTTAGAGGAGCTAGGAGGTGATGTGATTCTGTGCCCAAAGCTAAGTGATATTTCTGTCCCTGTGCATGGGTGCTGTCCATCTTAGGGAGTGGAGGAGTGCCAGGATGTTACACCAGCTCCGAGACAGGACCCTTCTCTGGACCAGATACACAAAGGGCTTGGAAGGTCCTGGAATTTCTTTGGTCTGTGCCTTTTGCGGTTATAGAGGCAAAAGAATTTGTGGGGTTTTGTCCTTACAAATATAGAGATGGATGGCATCAGCTTACATCTGAAGTAGTACTCTAGAATGTGCTATATATGAAACCTAGTTCACCAATTTATATTCTATCTCCAATTTCTCTTATGAAATTGAAGAAGGTAGTTTATACTCTGGCCTCAAAAGGCTTCACTGTTAGTAGTTGTGAGGTAGTTTAACTGCTTTAGAACTCCGTGCTCCAAACACTCTCATCCACCCAAAGCATGGGCACCAAAAGTGAGGGGCATGGGTTCTTTACTCTCTGTCACATCCCAGAATAACAGTTCCAGGACAGGGACCGCCTCTACATGGTGAGTACCCCAAGTTGTTTGTCATTTCTTAGAAGCAGAATAAAGAAGAGAAGTTGATCAATCGTAACAGTGAGTTGTAGGGGTTTTGTTGTTGTTGTTTTTATTGTTTTGAGATGGTAATTTAGTCTGTCCTTGAACTCACCATGTAGCCCCAGCTGGCCTCGAATTTGCTATAATCTTCCTGCCTCAGCTTTTCAAGTGCTGATACTACAGGTGTGCACCATCACACCTGGCTGCACGTCTTAAAAGTAGACCAAAACATCAAAAACAGGTCCAGCTTTAATCCTCAGTGATGATTGTTTTTGCAGGTTTCTAGAGCAGGATCAGGCATCAGAAGAGGTTCCCCGTCTGTGATGCTAGTGCAGTTACCCTCAGGCTAGTGCAGTTGACACTACAGTCCAGAACTCATTCAGACACCACAAGCATCATAGTCCCCACAGACACACTCTGTTCCGGCCAGCTTCCCTCCTGGCTGATTTGTCTTTGACTTCTGTGGGCCTTGTTGAGTTTTCTTTTACTAATTCTTCGGCATTCACATGTAGACTTTATACACAAGGTATTTTTTATTAAAATTTGAGGGTATTTCTGTATGTGTGGCATGCACTATGCCCTGTTAGGTCCATGGATGTGGCTGAAGAGCTGGAGCATTGTCAGCTTGTAGTTTACAGGGTAATTGCTAGGGCAGCAGTTATGTCTTCTTTAAGTGGTTCTGTGTTCAAACTCTGATTTACTTGTTTATTTACTCTTTAACAAAGCCCTGCAGTGGTTCTTAAAAATACATTGAGGGTTTTGGGGAAGAGCTATCCGTTAAAACAATACAAAGGTTATAGTTCTGCTATGTGTTCATGAATACTCGGGAGGTTGATTGAAATTCATTTTAAATTCAGTGTCTGTAACCCTTAGAAAATACCTCTGACTGTATTTATTTATCTTGGTGCTGGAGATTGAACCCAGAAGCTCATTGTATGCCAAGCCATGTGCTGTACTATCAGCTACACTCGTAGCCTGAAGGTAGCATGGTGGTATTCTCATGTGCGTGTTGAGTTTATATGTAATATATTCCTCCATGATGAAACTTTGGCTTGTGTAGTGGTGATTATGATTGTGGTTGTGATCCAGAGATGTATGTCACTATTCATTATTATCAAGGTTTGTTATAAATTCTTAATATTTATTGAAGGCAAAAAATTTTGATTAATAGATGTAAATTGTTAAGTTTACATTTTTAAGGCATACTTTTCTTCTTTACTGAACTTATTTTGGTTCCTTTCTAAGGTCAGTTTGTTATGTTATTATACTTTAAATGTTGAAATTATTTGAACCTAACAAATGACAAAACCTGAGGAAAATGAAGAAGTGTGTAGTCTTACCCTTTCCCTTCATATCTGAGAATAGTTTATCACAAGACAATGATGAGGGCTATAGCATGAGATTTGAGGTAATCCACACGCTTGTCAAGCTTGATTATCTTCAGCACAGGCATCTTCGCTGCTCAGAAGGCAGGAATAAGTCTCACCACTGTCTTTTCTATGGTGATCCTTGATTCAAAGTTGTTTTTTTTTTTAACTCTTTCTGGCCATAGTGATGAAACAATGAAGTCTTTTTATATTCCTCTTTGTGTTGGGGCTTTTCCTAGGATGCAGCTATTCCTACTTAGTTTTATCCTGGCTGAAACTGGAAGAAAGTATTGTCATATACTGAACTTGTTTTAAATTTTGTTAAGTGAATGACTTGTCTTTGTAGAGATAAATACTAGTGGAGTGTCTTGTAGACTTTCTACATGTTGGACAGTGGGCAAGTCGCTTAACCTCTCTGCATGATCTTTAGTTTCCACTTTTCTAAATTGGGTAAAGTAATGGCTACTTCACATAAGCAAGTGTGATAATTGTATGATGGTAAGTGTAAGTGATGTTTGGTAATGAGATAGCATTGTCTAATGCAAGGACATTATCCCAGTACTTCCTGTTCACAAATGTGTGTGCTTAGGTGTGAGTTTTCATGACCAGATGTGTGTAGTCATATATGTAGGTGACTGTGTACATACATCCTTGTTCTTTGGGAGCTATATATCCTTGTATGTGTGCATGTATGTGTGTATGCATGTATATATGTATGTGATACTGGAGATTGAACCCAAGGCCTTCAACTAAGCTATATCCTTACCCCTTTCATTTTTTTTTTTCAGACAGGTCTTGCTAAGTTGCTAAGTTGCCCAGGATAGTCTCAAACTTGCAAATACTCCCACCTTAGCCTTTTACTTTGGATTCTTAATATTTTAGTAAATTCTTCACTGCCCTCAAATCAGATTCTCATATAATTTAGTATTAAGTAAAGTGAGGTTTATAAATCAGCTATCCTATGGGCTTCAGCATTAGGTGGCTGAATAGGCTGACATTATATACTATATATTCATTATTTTAGTTTTCTTAATTTCCTTAATAGTCAAATTATTGTATTCCTACTTGACTTGAGAAATGAAATCATGCTGAAAACTCTGATACATCTTTTAAGGAGAAATTCCTTATTTTCACCTTTAAGACCCACCACCACCAAGCCTAACTGACTCTTTGTAATCTAAATCCTAATTGTAACCGGCATCTGGTTCACATACTCGTTTACCCAAAGATCCTTCTTTGGTCCTGTCTAATGCCTGCTCAAGCCAGCCCTTTTGTCCTAAAGAGAGCAGTGAAATCAGATCTTTTTCTCGGCCTGTGGGTCTGGCTCCCTCATTCTGCTGGATTTATTAGCACACTCACAGATTTAGGATTTGGGCCCTTATATGTCTTAAGTTCTATCCTTTCCTGTGAAGCTTCACTTGACAATGGAACTGCTTTTCTCATTGCATTTCTGTAGTATTTATTATCTATACCATTCTTGACCACACTTTTTTCCTTGATGACTTAAATGTTCGCGTCGGTGCTTTCTGTCCTGAGCCAGATCACAAGCTTCCGTAGTGCAGGTTCACTTGTGTTCTGTCGCCGGGCTTCAGCCCCCTGGCTCCATGCTGGATGCCACCACCTGAGCCACCAGACTTGCAGTGGGGAAGATCATGTGCTTTATGATACTTTTCAGAAACTTTTGTGTTATAGGTAGCAACAATTACAGAGACAGATGAGTCTGCAGATTCAGAAGGTGTAATTGATTCTCATAAACATAGAGAAATCCTTTCACGAAGACCCTCTTATAGGTGAGTTAATGACATTTCCCCTTGAATGACTTTTTTTCCAAAAAGGTAGAATAATTATAGATCAAAGCAACTGTTCCTGTATAGCTTTTCTTTTGTTTTAAGTTTCCTTCATGTATCTTAATTACTTGTACTGTTAAATTATATTTTAGAAGAATACTGAATGAACTTTCCTCTGATGTGCCTGGTGTTCCCAAGATTGAAGAAGAGAAGTCAGAGGAAGGAGGAAGACCCTCTAACATCACCACCATGGCAGTGCCAACTAGCATATATCAGACTAGCACGGGGCAATACAGTATGTATGCAGTGGTTGCAGTGATAACAGCACTAGCTTAAGTCTTCTCCTATTACACTGTGTTAGCCATACGTTGTTCCATTTAAAAATGCACCCTTATTACCTAAGCTGTGGATCACAGGGTGAAAAGTACATGTGAAAGCAGTGAGAGATTTGAACTGACAGCTGTGATACACTTTTGAAAAGTGAAACTTTTTATTGCTGAATATAGGAGAAAATTTGGGAGTAAAAATAAAAGACAGGTTTTCTATTTACATGTTTATATTCATTGCAAGTAAAAGTTACAAAGTTCTCTGTTGTCTTTATGTTGCATGCAAACATATATTTGTCTTCCATTCTTGTTGGCTTTTGTTAGCAACATATCACTAACCTAAAACAGATACGTGTGTTTTCTAAGTTACGTTCTAAATCAAGCTCTGTTTTTACTACCCTCTATGATGTTAATGTGACACACTTTTTCCTAAAGCTGAATGAAAAAAATGATTTAATTTTTAAAACTACAGCAACTGGTTAGATTTTATTTGAAATTTTATGCACTGAAAGTTCTAAATAAACAGATACATTCACTTTTAGTCTTGTGCATTTTAATGGACTGTTAATTCTGTGCTTTTTGCTCTAATTAAAGCACACTAGTGTTTTTTCTAAAGTCAAGACTTTGATACATAAAAATATTAACAATTGAGAGCTGGAAAGCAATGCAAAAGGGGAGGAGAGAGGACGGAGGAAAGAGCTACATTGGTACTGAAATATATGTGATCACAAGTACTGTGTTTGTTTAAATAAGGTGTCAAGATTTTAGATATATCCTGCTTTTTCTTTTAAAAAGTAGCAATACCTCGAAAAGGCTCACATCTGTAAGACCTGGCCTTTAAAACAAGTTATAATCTTCTTTCATATATGGGAAGATCTTACGTATTCATTCCTTTTTGGGGCAGTTTAGACTTTTCTTCTAGTGATGATAGATTTGCTGTATTAAACTATTGAACTAATTCTCCTTTGGTGATTTTTGGGAAGCCTCTGTGATGCTACCCATGAGAACTGGGGTGTAATCAATCCACAGCCTCTTCAGGATGCTGAATGGACTTGTCCAAAGTTGGTGTTAGGATAACAGCCCCAACTTCTGTTGCCCATCTGCAGTTAGACTTGAGGTGTTCCCTGTGATTTACCGCTTCTCTGATATGCTTTATCATCTGACCCCTGCGTTGCTTGGCAGCTGGGTCTGAGGTACCATGAGATCCCAGGTATGCCGAGCTTCACACCTCTCAGTCCCTGGAGGGGCTGGGCACCCTTGGCCTTGAGTAGCTGTGGCAGTTTACCCTGCAGGGGTGTCCCCGTGTTGTCCTTTCCTCTGTGTGTCATGACAGGAAATACAGGAATTACTGCTGAGTAACACTAACACCTCTCAAAAGTTCTGGATGTGATCCTAGAGGCCGTCCTCCAGACATGCCTTTGGCCTATCCTATCGTGGCTTAGGAATTCTCAGAGAAGCAGTGATCCCTTTATAAGGTCACGAGGAAGTGGGTCCCACAGATTAATTTCCCTGAAGTACCGGCTGAGTGTTTGAGACAGTGGAAACATGTGGATAGGGTTGAGTGCACGTTGCAGCTGCGGACAGTGTGGGCAGGAATCCTGCTGTTTGCCCCTTTGTGGATCACAGAAAGGCTCTCTCTTTGCATGTCAGGTTCTGGTCTTTGAAGTGGGAGTACTTTAATTTGCCCAGTTCTGTGATTCCTGTGGAGACAGATGCAGGCAGCAGGTGAAGGGGACAGAAATGTAGGTCCTGGGGCTGGGGATATAGCTCAGTGGAATAAGCGCCTGCCTAGCAGGCGCAGGGTCCTGAGTTCAATCCCCAGTACCGCCAAAAAAAAAAAAAAAAAAAAGAACAAAAAAAAAGAAATGTAGGTGCTGTTGGAGCTTCATTCGTATCTGTTAGCATCTGCCTCCGGCCAGGCCCACTGCTGGGCTTTACTCCTTGTGCTCTTGGTGCAGGCTCCCAGCAGGGGACTTAGCGCTAGACCTCCTGTGCCACTGAGGGGCGAGGCGAGGAGTGGATGTGAAATTCCGGGTAAAAGCTAGGGAACTACACTTTGAGAAATTAAGTATGTATCTCTTTGCTACATAAGAAGCTGTGGATCCTGTAAGGTGTTTAATTTAGTCCTATACAGTTTGATCCTGACTAGTTTTTCCCGGGAACCTCTCACAGCTACATCCTACAAGTTTAAGATACGAGGAGATGTAAACCATTTATTTATTTTATTTATTGAGCACCTGCTCTGTGGTAGGCTTCTTGTGCTTTAACACATAGTGGTTGTAACACCTCTGGCTGTGTTTCTAAAGCATTGTTTCTATGCTGTCAAGCAAACATTATCAACTAAATAAACACATTAAAATATATGACAACAAACAAAATCATTATGTCCAGCTATGAAGATTCAAGAAAGCAAATATGTCTTGTCTTTTTCACATTTCTCTAAGATGTCAGATCTCTACCCAAACTCTGTCAATGTGAAGGCTGAGTCCCAAGACCCTTGAAGTCTTTGGAGCATTGGAGATGTTTGTTTTCAAAGAGTACACAGAACATGATGCACAGGACGAGCCCAGGACAGTGATGTCCCATCCATTTGTCAGCTCAGCACTGTTGACCTGCAGTTGATCAGTTTCTGGCAACTGTACTCTTAGGTTGCCCTGTCAGTGAACTAAAACACAGTGCATGTGTCTATGCTGAAATCTTCTCTAAAATGTTAACCTTGCTGGGCATCGTGGTGCACACCTATAATCCCAGCACTTGGGAGGCTGAGGCAGGAGGATCACCATGAGTTGAAGGCCAGCGTGAACTATATAGTGAGACCTTGTCTCAAAAACTTTTAATTAATTAATATGTTAACCCTAAAAAATAATAAATTTAAAAACATTAACCCTTATTTTTGTGCTAGGCACTAGAACGTTAGGTCAAAGACCTGAAAATCTATTATTATTTTTACTCTTTTCATAATTCTGATAGGTGCATTCTATCAGGTTATTACCTGGGTGGCCTTTTACTGGGATGTCACTAAAATCATTTGGAAGTGATTTGGGCATAATTCAGAGTATATTTTAATCACTGTTGTAATATTGCATTCATACTGATTCATATGTATTGTGTTATTATTGTGGCATGTTTTAACAAACTTCATTTTGAAGTCTAGTTAGCTAGTTTATATTTGATTTTAAAAGAGATAACCCTTGGCTCTGATTCATTTCTACTGCTCAAACTAAAATGTACTCTTATAACCTTTATGTTAAAATATATGGATCTTTCGAGTATTTTAAACAGTAGTTGCCTCTTAGTGAAACTGTAAAACAAAACTTTGATTATTCCTTTGAAAGTTTAAGTGAATATGTTAACTTCAAACATGACGGCTAATCTCAGTGTTTAAAGGAAGTCTTCCTCATGTTTGTTGCTGGTCCTGTAGTTTCGCACACTCCTCTAGTCCAATAGTGTTACCTTGTTAGGTCCTTTCCAATCTAACATATTTTAGGATTATCTTGACATAGATAAAGATTACAGTTTTGTAGATGTGAGCTTTAAAACCAAAATATATGATATATACTGTATGTTGTGTTGAAAGCCACTTTCTTTTAGTGATAAATTAGAAAAATAGTTGGCCAAATGGAGGTACACCCGTAATTGCATTGCTTAGTGGAGATTTTACTGACCATTTCTTAAGATTGTTGTTTATAACTGGAAACATCTAAGAGAATGGACAAGGCCAGCTGTGTAGACTCTGTCTGCTTCTCTTTCCTTCCTCTTAATTTAGTTGAGTGGTGTCCAGGCAAGAGGAAAATACCGTGGACTCCAAGAATGTCAAAAAGTTCTGAATATTCCTAACATATACTCAAGTGTTTATAAGCTTTTGAAAAGTCTTCTTCTGCAAAGAAGTTGATGTTCTTTATCCATTCAGCATTAAAGAATAAGAGTCACTTAAGGATGAGGCAATGGTAGTACATAGCCTGCTGTATATTTCCCAATATGGGATTATTAAAAACGAAACTGGAAATTCTCTAATAATTTCTTTTCTTTTTTTTTTTTTTTTCTATTAAGTTGCTATAGCCCAAGGTGGAGCAATCCAGATTTCTAACCCGGGATCTGAAGGTGTTCAGGGACTGCAGGCATTAACAATGGCAAACTCAGGAGCTCCTCCTCCAAGCGCTACAATTGTACAGTACGCAACACAGGCAGCTGATGGCACCCAGCAGTTCTTTGTCCCAGGCAGCCAGGTTGTTGTTCAAGGTATAGTTTATTAACCTAATACACTTACACTACCTATAGATTACTGCCCTTTAGTGCTGATTTCATAGTTTTGTAAAATAGAAGGTAGCTTTTGGGGGGAGGCAAATTGAAAAGGCTTGGAGAAAAGATATTTTAATTCTTAAACAAATTAAGTAGATTGTATGATACTAACTTATTAGATTTTACTGGCTCTAATGAAAGGTTCAATTCAGAGTAGCATGATACAGAAAGGAAGTGGAAAATGAATGGATTTTTAAATTAAGCAAATAGTCTTCATTTAGGGGTCATCAATGTTGTACTTAACATTTCTACTATCCTGTTCTCTGAGGATTTAAGTACACAGCCCATGATGCCTTGAATCTTGGTATTTCCCCAGCTATTACATTCAAGCCTAAGTTCAAGACAACGTATTTAAAAACAAACACTGGGTTTTATGGTTTTATTTTTGTAGCCTGAGTCTGAGGAATTCATTCTAGCTCTTACGAAAACTGACAGTAGCAAAATAAAATAACTAATGTAACCTGAGCTGTTAAAGTTACCTAAGGTTTCAATTAGATCTGAGTTAAGTATCATTTTAGTTCCATTGAGTTATGCCTACAACAACTGTACTGCTACTTTCAAAATAATTTATTTCTGTTCTTCTGGGTCCATTTGCTTAGGGTTCATAGCACTAATTTCAAGGAAAATAATACCAATTCTTTTAGTTTGAAAGTTTTAAAAATATGGAAGAAAGATTATAGTTGATAAATGTGTTAGTGATTAATAAGCTTTACTCTGCTGCAGTTTGGGAGTTTACATGGACTCTAGAAAAAGTAGAATGAAGAAATAAAGTGGTGATATTTATGGAGTTAAAAGTTCATACTATTTACTAGTACTTTACTATAAAATTACAGCCATCTGTTATATTTTCTCCAGAGTCATGAACCCTATGTGTCTAAGTGAATAATCTTAAGGCATAGTGACAAATTTGATACTTTGGCGAATAACGCTTTTATAATTATTTTGTTTCATATAATACACATGTAAAATTTGTGCTTTGAACTCAATTTCTTTCATAAGTTATTGTTTATATTGCCTTCTATGAACTTTATGGTTTTAGATTCTTAATCCACCTAGAATCTATTTCTTATAGTATCAATTGGAAATCCATTTTAAATTTTTTCTCCACATATGGAGCCTCTACCGATGGTTTTTCCTTTCTTAATTTATGAGAATGGTTTTTCCTTTCTCAATTATATAGTAGGTTCTGATTACACAGGGACCTGTCTCTGAATGGTGGTCTGTTCTCACTGTTCTTTTGTGGGTTTGTTTTGGGTGGTACTGGGAATGCGTGGATTTACCCAGCTCCTGACCCACAAGCAAGCACTCTAACACTGGCCATCATTCCAGATCTTTTACAATTTGAGACAAGGTCTCCTTGAATTGGCCCCATCAGGCCTTGAATTTGTAATCTCACTCCCCAGCCTCCTGAGCGCCGAGGACTATGGCTGTGTGCCGCCAGAGCTGCTTCTCCGTTCTTCTTTTCAGTGTGCCAGTGTCATCCTGGTTTGTTGTCTCATGGAACAAGTTTGCTTTTTTGTCTTTTTTGGAAATGCCGGTCCAGCTATTTGTGAACCATTCATATGTGTCTAGAGTAAGTTTGCATTTCTAAATACCAGTAATGGTAAAATAAAAACACACGATGAGATTGTATTTAATATATAGATTTTAGAGAGAACTGGAGTCTTTATAATGTTAAAATGACCAATCATAACCCTCAGATGTCTGATTTATTCAGATCTTTCTTTTTTTTTAATAGCTTACATTTTTTCCTCCATAGAGGTCTTGCTCAGTGTGTTCCTAAATGCTGCGTGGTACTTGTTGCTATTGTGTATCAAACTTTATTTTCCCATTATTTTACTGGTATAGAGGAAGAACAATTTTTTAAAAAGTTGATCCTGGCAGGGATGTAGCTCAGCAGTGCAGTGCCTGCCTGGCAAGGATGAGGTCCTGAGTTCGATTCTTGGTACTCCCCCCCAAAATAGTTGATCCTTTATCTATCAACTTTGCTGAACTGTAATTACTTTTAATAACATGCTGATTCTTATGTGAATTAATTTGTGATACAGTTTGAATGTTTATACCATATATATATATGTATAATACTTTATTTCTTTCCTTCTGGTTTTTTGTTTGTTTTTTTGGTCTTTCTGAGACAGGGTCTCCATATGCAGTTCAGGCTGGCCTTGAACTCACTTTGTAGCCCAGGCTAGTTTTGAATTTGCAAAGATGCTCCTGCCTCAGCCTCCCGAGTGCTAGGATGATTTATTATTCTTGTTTTTCTTCTCCTTTCCTTTCCTCTATTCTCCTCCCCCTTCCTCTTTCTCAATCAATATCCCCCTCTCCCTCCCTCCCTCCCTCCGTCTCTCTCTGTCTCTCCAGGCCAGTGGGCATACTTGTGTTTCTGACCTCAGACACAGTATTCCCACTGCTGTGATTGCACTGAAAGATCATGGCGCTGCTTCCTACCTTCCTCTCAGTTTTACCTTCGTGGACCCCTCTGTGGCCTTGACACCGCCGCCCTGGGCCCCTCCAGTTCCCTAAGGGTGCTTTCTCACTAGTGTTTCTTCTCCCTTTTCTGCCTCTGGCTTCTGCCTGCTCTGCGGCTCCTGGTGCGTCCTGAGCCCTGTGCCCTGGGCTGGAGCCCTCTCTCCCTGGATGACCTCGTCCTCTCCTGTGGCTTCCAGACACTGTCATGATGCCTCGCGTCCCACCTGGCTCCTCAGGTCCACCACCTGACTTCCATTTCCCGCCCTAGTCTGCCTGGTTTGTGCAGCTTCACTGGTGGGCTGCTGACCCGCTGTGGCTTTAGGCTCGGAACCTGGGTGTCATCCCTTACTCTTTGTTGCCCAAAGCCTCGTGTAGCTCTCTCACCCCACCTGAGTCCACATCTGCCCCCTGCTCCCTGCCCCACTTGGGCTCCCCTGCCCCTTGCCTGACTTGGATCTGCAGCCCAGAGTGCTTGAAGCTACTGGTTGTTGAACAGCTTCTTTATGGTCCTGCTAGTGCCAGGGGCAGCAGCTCTCTTCCTGAAATTCGGCTCGACCCTCCCACCAGTGGTTCTGATGCTGCTTGCGAAGGTCTCCATTCCCCCTCCTTCTCCTGCATTGTGCTAATGTGTGGTTGAGAGGTTCCTAAACTTCACATCTAAGCATGTGTCCCCCATCCAGGTGAGCTGCTAGAACTGCCACGCACTGGGTGGCTTCCACTGCTTGTATTTGTTCACTCTCGGAAGGCTGGGATGTGCAAGATGAAAGTCCCAGCAGAGCTGGCGGGAGTTCTGGCTCACAGGCACAGTCTTCTCATTGTGTGTTCAGAGGCAAAGGAGGGGAGGGAGCTCTCTGGGGCCTGGTTTCTAAGGATACTAAACCCATTCAGGGGGGCTCTACCCTCGAACCCTAAGGCCCTGCGGCCCTGCGTGCCTGCTCATCCACCAAAGGCCCCACCTCCTGATCCGCACCATTGCACTGGGATTTTACCATGGAGATGGGGTGGGGCACAAACATTCCCTCTGTAGCATCCCGTCAGCCTCTGCGCAGACCCTTCAGTGAATGCCTGGTATTGGCCAAAGTCCAAAATCCTTCAGGTGGCCCGAATTACTGTTTGACCCTGACTTTGCCCTTTTCCTGGCCTCTGACCTCTCTCCCTCCTCTGTTGAGCAGCTCTTTCTTCCCTTCGCTGCTTCTGCGCTGGCCGCAGCTTTCCTCTTCTCCCAGCCTTCGGGTCTTCCCTGGGGCTTGACCTAATGCCTCCCGCACTGCGTGCCTGTTCAGGTTTCAGGTTTATCTTGGACAGCGCTTCTTCCAGGAAGGCCTCCCACCTGGTTCAGGCCACCCTGTGAGTTCCCCTGGTCTCGCAGGCAGGCAGCACACTACCCGGCCTCTTGTGTCCTGCCTAGTTTTAAGTTCTGTTTGGACAAGGTCCTCAGTACCTAGCAGAGTCCCTGGCATGAGAGAAATGTTCAATAAACATGCACTGAATGAAGTAAAGTAGTGTTCCTCTGAGAAAGTGTTCCTAGTTCCTTATGTTGATTAACTAAGTTCAGGTAGTCTAGGGAATATATTAAACCTTTGTTAATAGCAGCGAACAACTAAGCAACCAACTCCCTTCTTATTTGTCCCCAAGGACTGGGGATTCCTCTCTCTTTTTAATGCTAATACTGTGTTTTATTTATTAAGCACCTACATGCCAATTTAAAGAAATATTAACATAAAAACAAAACTGAACTTGCTGAAATTTGAAATAAAATGTACTCATGATACTCTTGAGCCTAAACCCTTGGGCAGAGCTGGGAGGGAAAAGGGTCCCTGATGATTTCGTAGCTTCAGCTTCGGAGACCCATTGCCCCGCTGCAAGGGGTGGGGAACGGTAATGCTGGAGCCACATGGTCTGGACCCGCCCCCACCCATAGCACCACGACAGGGTGGAGCCGGGCGGTCTGCTGTGAGCATATGTGCTCTCCCACCTCCAACCATGGCAGTTTGTATACACCCCTGTATGTTATAGTATAGTCTGAGGCAGCTATATCTCTTCCCAAGGTGAGAGTCCAAGGATATAGATAAACCCAGGAGTACAGTTATTATCACAGGGAAGATGACTGATTGAGTGGTAGGGCAAC
>PVLD010007028.1:0-94976 GCA_004027595.1 Dinomys branickii
GATCTTGATTATTATATGCCTGTGTGTGTTTTTCTTTGGATTATGGATCATTGGGGTTCTATATGCCTCGCTTAACTGAACTTCAGTATCTTTTACCTTGTTTGGGAAATTTTCTGCTATTATTTCATCAAACATTCCTTTTATATCGTTTGTGAGATCTCCTGCTGTTTCACACACTCCTATAATTCGAATATTGTTACGTTTTGCTTCATCTTGCAGCTGTTGGATTGACTTTTCTTGTGTCTTTGATGATATCATGAGATTCTTCCTTTCACGCTCATAAGCTGCCATGCTGTTTTCAAGTTCTGAAGTTCTTTCTTCGGTTTCATTTAAACGGTTTTTCATGCTTTCAGTGTTAGTTTTCAAAACCTGGCATTCTCTTTGGACCTGTTTCATTATTGGTAATTCATTCTTAAATTGCTCTTGTAACGTTTCCATTTGTTTCCTATTTTCTTCTAGTTTTTTGTCTATTTCTTGTCTATGTGAATGGAACATTTCTTCCATCATTGTTTTCAGCTCGTTTTTTGTCTGAGAAATCATTGTGGGTATGTGGGTTATTTCTGCTTTGAGCTCTTTCATGGCCAGTTGGAGTTGTTTTATTTCGGATGCAATCGTTTCATAACTTGAAGTTATGAGGCTTCCTGGTTCCCCTGTATCTTCACATTCAAAACTTGTGCTGGGTGGGGTTGAGTTTTGAGACTGCGTTTTGTTCCTCTGTTTTCCCATTTTTGGGTATCAGATTCAAACTGTGGAGCTATGAATTCCACAGATAGTTCAGCAGGCAAAGGTCTGCTGCAGAGGCTGCTCCAATGGTTACTTCTCTTTGGGAGAATGTCCCTTAAGCTGTCTGCTGAGATTTACGCTTCTACTCCGTACCCCAAGACCTGGTGGGGTGCATAAACAGCTCGCCACCCCAGGATTCTTGCAGATAGGCCACTCAGGTGTTTCTCCCTGGGTGGAGCTCCTTCCCCCCTCACAAAACCCGTTGGGGCCCCTAAGTAGGTCTTCCCACCCGGGAGATCCCGCAGTCCTTGAAGCTGCTTTGACGTCTCTCGCTGGGCTGAGCTTCTTCCCGATTCAGGAAAAACCGGTTAGAGTGCACACTTAACTCACCCTGTGATCATGCAGACAGGAGTGCCGTTCAGATGTTTTTCCCTGGTTGGAGATTTTCCCCGACTCAGAAATCCCGCCGGCCGGTCGCTGTTGCTCCAGTTCGCGCAGCGCTGGCTGCGGGGTTGGGGTTCTGAGCGGGATCCCGGAGTGCTGCCCGGTTTGGCGCAGTTTGTCCCAGTAGTGCGTTCTCTGTCGGGTTCAGGAGCTGAAGTCGTTCTTCCCTCCAGACTCACTCTCTCAGCTGGTCGTCTTCTTCCCGGAAGTCCTCATTTCTGTCTTCATATTGCTATATTTCTTTGTTTGGGTGGTAATCTGGGAGGTTCTCTGTCTGCAGCCTACCCGGTCGCCATCTTGGTTTTTTATTTTAAAGAGAATAGTAAAAGCAAAGAACAATGGCAAAATGCAAACAAAACAAAGCAAGGACATTAAAAATGATATGAGGCTTCAAAGCAAGTGATAACAATTAACAGTGGTTATTCTATTACATATTGTTATCTTCAACCAAGCTGCTCAGATAACCAGATGTAAGAATGGAAGACTGTTCAAACCATTGAAGAGAATAAGAAAATAATAATATAAAAAAACATTAGAGACAATGTAGGGTTTCATTAGACAAGATGGTAGGAATTCGCCAATGGTTGTCATATTGCATATTGTTGTCTTCACATAAGTTGCTCAGATTACCAGAGATAAGCCTGCAAATTTCGTCAAAATATATAAAAAAAATTAAGCATTAACTGTTCCTTTCAATATAAATTACTTTTCTAAAATGCAGATAACTTTTCATTAAAGAAATTGACGGAGTTGGGGATATCGTTCAGCAGCACAAGCACCTGCCTGGCAAGAGCAAGGTCCTGAGTTCAATTCTCTGTGCCAAGAAAAAGAAGATGAAGAAATGGATGTAAATATTTTAGCACTAGAGAACGTATATGGACTTTTTTGTATATTCTAACATTTAGACATGTAGCAAACATTCTTACCTCATAAGCTCAAGTTTGACTACCTTATATAGTCAGCACACACTCATACACACACACATACACATACACATACACATACACAGAGCACAGAAAGATATTTTCTTTTTACAATTTTAGATTTAGGATTCAAAATTTTGTGTCAATACTATGATCTAAAGTATTACTACATTTTTACCCAAAGCCTGTAAAAATTTTCTCTTGTAAATTATACAGTTTTAACTTTTGCTGTAAGTTTATTATCAAATTTGACAATGTCTATGTATAGGGAGGTGTATTTATCAGTATTTTTCTTTCAATGATGCCCAGTTGTTCTAAAATAATTTTAAAAAATCTACCCTTCCCTAATTAAAATACTTACACAAAACTTGTAAAACATATATTGATATATTTACATTGATAGTATTTTACTATTTTAGGCCTCATAAAATAGTGCTGCAGAGTTGACAGCTTAGCAGAAATTTATATTTTCACAATTCTGGAGCATAGATGCTCAAATTCAAGGTGTCAGCAAAGTTGATTTTTTCCTGATCTATATAATTGCACATAAAAATTTCATAATAATGTACATAACATAACTATACTTTCTGGTACATTTATTTATTCAGTAAACCCACAATATAGTGAATTTCAGTACTATGGTTTTAAAGCACAAAATTACATAGTATAAGGTAACATAAATATACCAGAAAACAGCTCAGTCAGTTTTGAGTAGAGCTTTGCTTTTCAAGAAAAGGTATCTATGGATATTTAGATGTGTTTTGCTAGCACTCAAGCATTCTGATTTCACGTAAGAGTGGTAAATCTTTCTTCAAATATGGAGCTGTTTCCTCTTACAGTGACAAGTTGTGCTGACTCAGCCAACATGTCCTCACTGCTGTCACATTAGTGATGAATGTACATTTAATTCCATTTTCCATGTCAATAATAATCACATTAATTTTTATGACTTGAAGACATAACTGTGTTTTCCCTTTGGAACACAAATCATGTTCACACACTAGACACATTCTTATTCAAATAATCATTAATCCCATCATTCCCACTATTACACTGAATCACTTAGCATATATGACACCTGTGTTAGCTTTTATGTTCTATTTTATGTACACATCTTTGCATCCAGAAGTTGGGAGAAGATCTGATACTAAATGCAAACTTATATAGCAGAGTTGGATCAAATTAAATTAATATTAAAATAAAATTGAAGAAAGTATTAGTATTCTTGATATATAGACAATGAGGTCAAGATTTGGAGGGGTGTGGTAAATCATACAGGCTCTTATTTTTAGTTTTAATGTATAAATTTTTAATGTACAGATGGTTAATGTAAAATAATTTTAATGGACAAATTTGGATTGAGAACTGCCAGACTTATAATTATTTTGTTCTCTTAAATCTTAAGACTCTAACAAAACCAAAAAGGAAAAGAGATGAATATGTGTTAATGATACATGTGCTAAAACCAGACACCTGCCTATTGGTCATTGTCCCAATTTCTCATAAACCTCGTAGGACCAGACAGTTTTCTGTCTAATCCAAGGAAAACATGTATATGGAAACACACACACACACACACACACACACACACACACACAATACTATGTACATTTTGCTATGTATTGCATTTCTTAATTTAAAGTATTTTTTTGAAAGTTCTAAAACCTTCAGAGTAAATCTGTCTCATACATTTTTGGGTCAAGTAATACTGCATAATACTTACACATTTATTTATATATTATTTCTATATTGTTACTCTAAAGATTAATTTTATGATTCAACTTGACTGGGCCTTGGGATATGCAGATACTTGCCTAAATATTATTTCAGGTCGTGTCTGTGATGTTGTTTAGGGCAGAGATCAATATCTGAATTGGCAGACTGAGCAAAGAAATTACATTCCTTGATGTGGAGTGGCCCTCTCCAACCTATTAAAGGTTCTAGAGGAATAAAAATGTGGGGGAAAGATTAATTTTCTTCCTGTGTACATGGTTGATCAAAAATGTCAGCCTCCTGCCCTGGGCTGGCACTGGTGTGATTGGTGTTCCCGGCTCAAGGGCTTTCAGATTTGAGCTGGAATCACTGGCTCTTCTTTGCCTCCGACTTTCAGATGTCTGATCCCAGGGTTCTCAGTCTCCATGGTAATGCGGGTCAGTTATTACAATTGCCCTAATTCTAAAGCAGACAATAGACCAATAGATGTGTTATTGCTTCCATTTCACCGGAGAACCTTGGCTAGTACTGTAGTCTCTCAGATTTGATTTCTTAGTTTCAGTAGCTTCCTGTTATACGGGGATGGCATTTGAAGTACAAGTCTAGATTATGTTAAGAATATTCATGTTTTAAGTGGCCTGAAAAAATCATAGTTATCAGAAAATCATCCATCTTTAAAATTTAGTTAATATTTTTTAGCAATTTTCTGGAGTTTCATTTTATATTTCTATGATTTACAGGTCATTCACTACCACTAAATTTTACATATAGTTCCATAAAGTTATGTAATCTCATATGACCTACAACTGTAACATTTTTATACCTAATCTCCTATGCTTTGACTCTGTCTCTTAAGTAGCCTCACAGAGAACCTTCAGAGTTGGTAATGTGCATCTCAGGCATGCACAATTCACATGACTCTCGCAAGGTCTTGCTAAGTTCATGTCTCACAGCTGCTGTAACACACCATGGCTATCTTGCCCAAGCCCAGGTAAATATTAGGTTTCATCTTTGTCTCTAGTGACATAAGAGGCTCTGGGATTATATTGAAAACCATAATTCAGCGTCCTTCCAGAAGAAGACTTTTCCTCCTTTCCTGCCATTAGAAAAGCTGAATGTTTTCTATCATGTGCTCAGAACTTGGCCATTTTGTTGCAACTAATTACTGCCTTAACTTCAGTTTTATAAAGGCAGAGACTGTGCCTGTATTTTGTAGTTTCAATTACCCATCATGTAGCGTCATGCACTGAACATAGCAAGTCCTTAAGGAATGGTGATATTGTTGAATGTATTTAGCAGAAACAATAATCAAAAGGGAAGTTTGTTCAGAATGAAAGGAGGCGACTTTAAAAGGTGACATTGAACTGCAGTGATGCTATGGTTCGGGAACACTTCTGTCCATGAGCAATTTCATTCATGGATAGAAGCATCTGGCAAAATTTTGCTTCTATTTGCAGGCTCCACAATGGATAATAAACATAATCACAACAACTTTCCCCGTGTGAACATATATGGGACCGTCTTCCCCACTCTGACATGTGGTCATGGCTTCCTCTGATTGAGATCATGGCTGCAGACAGACTTGTGCACACTCATTGTGAAGCATTTTAGGAAATGCAGAACTGCACAGTATTATTCAACCCAGAACAGCTCTATGGAAAGTATAGAACAAGTAAGTTGGTACAAAAAATGTGCAGAACGGTAATAAAGGTTATAAGAATGCACAGATCAGAGATGAAGGGCCAAGAGTGGACAGAGCAATAATGACGGGTGTAAGGAACTGCAGAGCAAGAATGGTAAGAAGATTTTAAAGAAAATAATCATGGAATCTAAGAAGGAAATTGTAGAAAAGCATGAGAATGATATTTGTGTGACCCACCTGGCCTTGGAGTACAAGGAGGAGTAACCAAGCAGAGCACACTAGTGCTGGAAGAGGTGGAAAAACTTTTGCTAGTTGGTTGAATGAGACAGAAATGGCAGATGAAGCGTTAGTGAAGCTATGGTCTGTGAAACAGCCAGGAAATTGCACAGTGAGTTAGTGCAAGAAAGGCTCTCTATGAGTGCAACACCTGATGAATATAAAGCCAGTGGAGGGTGCTTTGATAAATTCCACAACAGAGGTGTCATCTCCAGTGTCACAAGACTGGTGAGTCTTCCAGTTCTAACAAGGCTGCTGCAGAAGCCCATAAGGAAGAATCTGAAGGATTTATAATGCAGAAGGATGCACCACTCAACAAGTGTTGAACAGCAATGAAACAGGACTCTTCTGAAGGAAAATTCTGAACAGAACCTGTATTACCCAGTAGGAAAAGGCACTGCCAGGGCACAAGCGCATGAAGGACAGATTGGCCCTTTTGCTCTGTGCTAGTGCAAGTGCTGATTTGGAGATCAGGGCTCTGAGTGCACTCTGCCCAGACACCTGGTGCAGTCAGGGGACAGAATGTGAGCACGGCCAGACTGCCTGTCATGTGGAGGGCCAAGGGGAAAGCTTGCGTCACAAGGTGATGATTCATAGAATGGCTGCAGGAGCTGTGCACACCCACCACTAAGAAACAACTTACTGACAGCCAACTTCCTGAAAGCTGCCTCATTCTGCTGAGCAATGCCCTGGCACACCTTCCAGATTTGGTGGGTGATACAAACACTAAGTACGACTTGATAAAGGTCCAGGGCCTCCCCAAGACATGACACCTATTCTCCAGCCCATGGATCCGCAAGTAATCGGCAACATCAAGAATCTATACACAAAGCCATTCTTCACCAAGTCTTCTAATGTCACTAAAGAGATGTCTTTGACTCAGAAAGAAACATTTTAATAACCTCCAGTGTATCAACCTTATTGGTAAAGCCTAGGAAGACATCATGTACAGGGTTCTAAACTCAGCTGGGAGGGAACCATGGCCAGCATGCATCACTAAATGTGATTTGAAGCATCTGATGCATGCTTAGTGGAGGAGATTATACCCATGGGCGAGAGTATGAGCCTGTATGTCCATAGTGCAGACATGGAGGAGCTCACTGAAGACCACAGGGAGGAGCTGATGATGGAGGAACTTGAGAAACTTGGGAGTGAGCAGCAAAAGGTGTGCACTGAGGGGCACAAACCAGGGATGTGATGAAATCCATTAAGGAAAAATGGAAAGAGCGCCAGGATTTCTTTGAGAAGCACCACCCCAACATAACGATAATGAACAGGGTGTTGAGTCTGATAAATGATGACTTGGTCTGTCATTGCTGGGAAGCTGTGCAGCATAGGAAAAACAAGTGCCATTAGATTTTTCATCAAAATTTACCCTACAGCTAAAAGACAAAGAAGAAAAGAAACACCTAAAGGAAAATTTCCCAATATCCTTATGGAGTGGGGCAGTCTCTCTAAATGGTAACCTCCTTCCCACCCACCTTCCTGTCCTCCATATCTGAAGTCCCCTCAAGCAAGGTCAGTGTTCTCTCTCTTCGTACTGTACTGTACTGTACTTTGTTTCATATTATTGTAATATATATATATATATTTCAGAACAGATTAATCTTGTTTACATTGTTACATTGCACCTTATGGGAAGATTAGATTCTGTTTGTGACCAAAATCGGTTCAATTCCACATTCACATTGGTCAGCACAGATTAACCTTATGTACATTGAATGTCATTGGGAACTTTGGTACAAATCAAAACCAGTTCAGTTCATGACCAGAATCTTGGAATGAATTAAGTTCATGAACCAAAATACCACTATATTTTATGACTATCCCAATGTAATTGTTTTTTTTTAAAAATATTTTCTCCAGGACTTTGCCTTTATATAAAATTACTAATTAGGTAACCATTGACTGATCAAAGAAGAAAATAAGCATTGATATTCCCCTGCAACGTTTCTCTTAATTTTCCTGGGTCTGATATTTCTTATCTTGCATTACCATTGTATTTAAGCATCTTCTAGTAACTATTTGTTTAGACTGACTTTTTCCCAAAGCAAATATGAAAGGAAAAAAGATCAAAGTAAAGTGTGGTAAATTAATCATTGGCAAACATAGAAGTGCACAGAAAATTTCACTTACTATTCAGAGAAATGCATTCTGATAGATGAAAATAATCAGAATGACATCCACAAGGTAAGAATCTTTGCTATCTAGCTGTTACTGGCTTTCTTAAAAATATTCAGAATAAAAGAAAGCATTTCAATTCTTCTCTTCTTCAGTTACCAATTTAAGAATAAATAAGACAAGTGAAACCAAAGAATCAGAATCAAAACACCCTGAATATGCTATGTTGACATTTCTAATTGACTTTGAAAGTATAGTAATAAGATTCACAGATCTTATTTGGAACAGCTTCCATAAAATGATTATGTGGAATAAAATTATGTTATTTCTGAAAATGATTGTGTTGCCATGGTCACCTCTGCCAGTATCATTCCATCTAATCTTTTTCCTATCACATTTGTATTCCTCATATACAAGAATTTTCAGTTTTTCAATTGAGTTATATTCTAAAACTTTATTGTATACTGATTATTTGTAACCCTCTATGTACCTTTCATAGAAAGTGTTATAGATGATAACAAACCACTCCATTTAAAAGAAGTTATTTGAGTGAAATTTACATAACACTCAATTAATTATTCAAAAGAGAAAAATTCACTGGCATTTGGTGCAGTCACAGTGGCAATCACCACCCCTATTTAGTTGCAAAACATTTTCATCCTTCCAAGGTAAAATCATTTACCCATTAGACAGCATTCAACCCTTCATACCACCCGTCTCCAGCCCCTGACAACTATTAATGTGTTCTCTGCCTAGAATAGTGCTTTCTGGAGAGTTCCTATCAATGGAATACCACAATGTGTGACGTTGTGTCTGTCTCCTTTCATTTTAAACGGTGTTGTCAGGTTTTTCTTTCTGTAATGTGGATCAAGTCTTTGTTCCCTTTTCTGGCTGAGTAGTATCCAGTTACAAATGGTGGCATACGAAAGTCAGGTAATAATTCTGCCCAAATGAATTTCAAGTGCTAGTTGCAGGGAACATACTAGTGCAAAGGGCAGAAGAAAACAAAGAGAATTCTAAGTCCATGGTTAGATTCACAATGGCAACTTAAAATGATTTAAATGATCATAATTTAGCTGGGAAAGTCGCTGCCTTTCTTTCTGTTCCTTGTTTTAATCTGCACGTCACTGTAGAGTTTAAATAATTTTTGCAATGTTCCTATGATCACTTTCAAGACTGATAGATTGATTAATGTCTACCCAGAATTATGATACTCCCATCTGTTCCTCAAAATTCTTATTCTTTAAGTTTCAATAAGCTAAAGGAGAAATAGGAGAACACTACCTGAATGAAATAAAATTAATGGGTATGTGTAACAATAGCCATACTCCTATGGCTTTTAGTCTGTGTCCAGGATCTTTCTAAGTTATTTTCATATATGGACCCATTTAATCATCATGCCAACATCATGTTATCCCCATTTTACAGGGGACAATATTTAATGTAAGGCAAATTCTGAAAATTCTTTAACTAGTGATATGAGAAAAAATTGATTAAAAGCAACAGCAAATTTTAATATCTTTGCCTAGCTCTGAAATGCAATTTTACTTCTAGTGATAAATGGAAGTGGAGCGATCCTAGGAAAGTGGATATATTCTTTTATTTATTGTTTATATTTTATAGTCAGACACTGGAGCCAAGGTCAACACTGTTTGCAGTGACTGAAATGTTAGCTATGAGCTGTGTTCTTCTTTACAACATGTGATGTCTGATGTCCTCAGTTCACTGGATTCCAGTCCAGTACACCCACTGTGGGATCTACATCAATGCCAGTAGAGAGCAGAGCCATCCATCTCTTTGGGAGTGAATGCACCTTGAGTCAGAACTACAGTTCCCTCAAGTGAAGATCTTTAATAGTCAACTGGCTCTAAGGCACTGTATTGTGCAGGTGCCAGGTCAGCAAGCATGTCCCTGATGTTGGCCTTCATTTTTATGTTACATTGGCCACTCTAGGTATGGTCACCCTGACCCTGTGCCCACTTCTTTCAATATCTCCAGTTTTTCTTAGGTTCTCGGTTTCTTCATCCTTCTTCTTACTCAGAACCTTTGAACCTAGTGTGGAGCGCACCCGGAAATTCATCCACTAATCTGTCTAGATAACTTCTGCTACTACTTCAGGCTTCGTTCTAAGTGGGACTTTTTCAGCTGAGGTTACCCAGACTGGTGAACCACATCTTATTCTTTTCTTTCTGTATATAAAGAAACTAAGAAAAATAGCTTATTGCTTTGCACAAGATTAAATGAAACTGGACGTGAATCTCAGTTTCTTGATTGCATGAAATAGGGAGGGAAGAATGCAGACCCATCAGGAAATTGAGGACCTGGGAAACAGGAAGCAGTCAACGCCCTGTGTTCTTTAGTTGCCTTGTACACCCTAGACTGGGTAAGGGGGGAATCTGCAGCTAAGAAAATCAACGAGCAGAAACACATAAAGGTCCTGGAAAAACCATGTTCTCTTTAAAAACATGACCTAGAAAGTAAGGAAATTGAAAGACAGAAAACACCTAGGAAGCAGAAATAATTGATGAATTGATGCATGTGAAGTTAGAAAATTAAAAATTAGGTAGAGAGAGAGAACATAGACTAAAAGGAACAGTTTGGGTGATAGATGTGCTTACAAAACAAATATGTGACATTTTCACTGTGGGAAACTGAGGAGAAAAACAGAACGGTGAGGAAAAATACTGAAGAAACTGGGTGGAGGGGAGAAGCTCCATGGTACAGCACTTTCCTCACCTGCACAAAGGTCTATCTCTAGCACTGTGTCCCCACAAAAAGTATTTGAAAAAATAACTTAAAAACTGCTCACATTTTCAAAATATATCTGCCAGTAAGTTCATGTCCGAGTAAACTCCACACAGAAGAAAGCCAGTGAAATCCATGACAAAATGTCATTGTCAAGTTGTTTGGGAAAATCAAAACATTATTGTCAAATGAAATACATAAACAATGCACTTGAATACAGAAAGACAAAGAAAGGAAACTTATGGAGAAAACAAAGCAAAAATAGTTTCATGATTTAATATTCCAATTCAGAAGCCACACTAGCTGAAAGGAGGTGGTACAACCTATTTCAAGTGTTAAAAGAGAATTGCCAACTAGCAAATCTATGTCAATGGAAATACCATTCAAGAAGGAGAGGGCAATCCACATTTTTAGGTCAAGGAAAACCAATCTGCGTTTAGTGCCCTTCAGTGAAAGAGTGGCTAAAGGATATTTTCTAAACAGACAGAGAAATTACTGAGTAACCTTGGAATTTTATATAGTAAGAAACAGCACTAGAAGGAACAAAATGTGGTTAATGCAGTTGTCTTAGCTTCTTGTTTTGTTTCTTAAATTATGCCTGGTGTTCAAAGCAAAATTATAACCCAGCCTACTGATGTTTTCTATGCAGTTACACTATGAAAGGAAACAAATAGAGGAATATAAAAGAAAAAATTCTACATTTTACTTAAACTGACAAATAAGAATAAAAATAGACCTTATTTATGTATATACTATGCATTACTTAAAACATTCAACAAAACTATGCAAATATACATGCTAAAGAACACATCAGATACATCTAAATGAATTTCTAGGATAATATGTCAGAAATCTGAGAAAAACAGGAATGAGAAAATATTTTATAAGGAATATAAACATAAAAGACAAAAAGAAAAAGTAAATGACATACTTAACCTCATCATAAACACATAAAAATGTATAGTTTAGTCGTCCGTCGAGCGTCGCCGCGGCCTCCTGCGGCCTCCTGCTTCAACAGTGCTTGGACGGAGCCCGGCGCTCGCCCGCCCTCACCGCTCTCGCACCGCCGCCGCTGCCGCCGCCGCCCAGCTTCTTCGCCGCCGCCATGACGACCGCTTCGCCCTCGCAGGTGCGCCAGAACTACCACCAGGATGCCGAGGCCGCCATCAACCGCCAGATCAACCTGAACTCTACGCCTCCTATGTCTACCTGTCCATGTCTTACTACTTTGACCGCGATGATGTGGCTTTGAAGAACTTTGCCAAGTACTTTCTTCATCAATCTCACGAGGAGAGGGAGCATGCAGAGAAACTGATGAAGCTGCAGAACGAGCGCGGCGGCCGGATGTTTCTTCAGGTATCAAGAAACCAGACCGTGATGACTGGGAGAACGGGCTGAATGCGATGGAGTGTGCCTTGCACTTGAAGAAGAGCGTCAATCAGCCACTCCTGGAGCTGCACAAGCTGGCCACTGATAAGAATGACCCACACCTGTGTGACTTTATTGAGACCCACTACCTGGACGAGCAGGTGAAGGCCACCAAAGAGCTGGGTGACCATGTGACCAACCTGCGCAAGATGGGAGCCCCCGAGTCCGGCATGGCGAGTACCTCTTTGACAAGCACACCCTGGGAGACAGTGACAAGAGCTAATGTCACTACGGCAGCCCATGCATGCTGGGGTTACCTTTCCCTTTTCTATAAATTGTACCAGAACATCTATTCAAGTTCTTTAATTCCTTCAAATAAAGAAATTTAGTACCAAAAAAAAAATGTATTGTTTAAATACAAAATTTTATTTATTTATTTATTTAATTTTTTGGTATCAGGAATCAAACTCATGACCTCAGGTTGCCAAGCAAGTGCTTATGCCACTGAGCTATATCCCCAGCTCTAAATACAAAAATTTAAAAAGGTGGTTAAGTTTTTCTTTTCAGAAAAGAGAACACCCAAGTCTCAGCTATCTATAAGAAATTCATTTCAAATATAATGATACAGGAACCAGAGAATAGGAAATGTAATGTTATGTCGTTAAACATTCAGCAAAAGAAGTGGTTGTAATAATATCAAATAATATAGAACACATATTAAGAAATGGTAAAAATAAACATAATGAAGTAAACATCATACCCCAAGAAGATATAGCCATGTTAAATGGGAATACACCAAATGTCAGAATTAAGGTATGTGTGAAGCAATTAGTGACAGCTACAAAATAAATGAGGATAAAGTCTCAGTTGTTATTGGAAATCCCAGTGGAACCTGCCCTTTAACAGAACAACTAAACAGAAAATCAGTGGAAAGGAAGAATTTAAAAGACTGACACTCAACAGTAATAAAGCAATCCCAAGACCCATCAGCAGATCACATTCTTTTTAAACACTGATGGAATGTATACCAAGATAGACCATAGCACAGGTCTTTAAAAAACTTCACTAAATATAAAAGAATTAAAATCACATACAGTGTGCTTTGAACATGATCAAACCAAACAAAACCTCAGCAACAAAAAAGAAACAGCAGATCTAAGATCTAAGCATTAAGGAATAAACAATGGATATCTACAACATGTAGAGTAGTGATCATACCCCAGGGGTATCCAAAAATACTGACGCAGAGAGGATGCAAAATGCCACTATGAGGAATAGAGCAGGAGATGTTACCTTGCATTCTGCATACATTAAATGTATTATGGTTAAAAAGCTTTAAACACAAGCTAATATAGCTACCCATCTGGATCCATGAGTTCTGCACAAAGTTCAACAACTTTGACTCAAAATATTCAATAATTGTTTTGTTATTATTCTCTAAACCATGCAGCATAAATATATTTACCGGCCTTTACACTGCATTTGATATTAGAAGTAACCTACAGATTAACTGATTAAACACTGCAACCTAATATAAAATAATAATATGGATAGTTCTGTAACTATTAAGAAAAAATAATCCATAAAATTATAAACCTCCCAGAAATAAAACTCCAAGTTCAGACAGTTTAAGGAAATGATAACTTTAAAAAGTTATACACAATCTCTAAGAAAACAAAAAACAATATTTCATAATTCATTTTCAAACTTAATATTCTCCTAATTTGCAAAAATAAGATAATGGAGAAAAAAAATCAATCTCCCATGAAGATAGCCACAAATATCCTTGACAACATATGTAACAAATATTTTTAACAAAAATTTAAAAAGGAATGAAAACACATAAGACAAAAAGAAAAAGAAAACGGCATACCTAACTCCCAACATATCACAAAAGCATAAAAACTCTCATTTAAATGTAAAAATTTTAAAAAACAAAGTAGTAAATAGAATTCGGCAACCTGTAAAGAGCACAAGACTTTACTAATTTGGATTTATTGTAGGCACAAAAGACTCATTCAATTTTGAAATTTCATGAATTAGGCCCATATAAACTACATAAAGAAAAGCTATATGACTATATCAGTTAATGTAGAAAAGATACTTGGCAATATATATATATATATATATATATATAATAAAGGTTCTTAACAAAATATGAATAAAGATAAAATTTCTCAAATCAGAAGACTTCTATAATAAACTTGCAGCCAACAAGTTGAATGATTAGATAATAAATGTTTTAAACTATAATTCAGAGCACAAGGATTCTTTTTGCTCTCACTAATACTAATTGACAGTATATTAGGAGTTATAATTTGTAATAAGGCAAAAAAGAAATTAAGTGGAAGAGTGGAATGAAGTAAAATTGTTCCTATCTTTAGATGACATACATGTCTGCATAACCAATTCACAGAGTTTAGAAAACAGAGATGCAAAGCTTGTAACTCAAAATCAAGGTCACAAATGTACAATTGCAATGAATATGTATATATAGTAACAATGACTGAACAGCAGTACCATTCAAAATTTCACCCCAAATAAAATACTTTGGTATACATTTAGTGAAACATATATAAGATTTATGTATTAGTATCCATAAAATTCTATTTAAAATAACTTAAAATAATGAAGGCCCATACTCTGCTAATGGATAGGAAGACTTACTTGAGTAAATACAACAGTTAATAATTAATTAAAACCCCAAATTACTGGACAGATAATTTAGCATGCCAGGCTGCATATCAAGATATAGCATGCTGGTTTGTTTAAATAACAAACTGATTTTCTTTCACTTCACTGAGACTGAGAGTCTAAGATTAGTTTCCCGATGAATTGATTTCTGGTAAGTGTTCTCTTCTTGGCTTGAAGAAGGTTACCTTTGCTCTGGGTTTTCAGATTGCCATTCCTTAATATACATGCTCATAAAGACAGCTGTCCCTCCTGTGCATTTTCCATCTTTAAAAAAACTACAGTTTTATTTTTATTGTATATATTTCCAGTACACAATGATTACATTTGTCACGAGGAGGAGGTGTATGTTCCTAACACACATTCATTCTCTTTCCACCTCCAATCTTATCAGTTCACAGCCCTACGTTTATATTTAACATTAGTCACTTTATTAATACTTCTTTAATTATTGCCATTTACAGCTGTACCAACATTAGAACTTCAACATGTGAACTTTGGGGTGACACTGGAATTTCAACATAAATTTTGGAGTCATATAAATGTTCAGCCTCTAGTAGTGAGTCCATCATCATAACTTCCATATGTACATTCTTTTACAGGCAAGAAACTAAAGCCACGACAAGATTTTTGTACCAAAACAAATAGGTTTCTTTCCAATATTGGTTTGGATGTCTAATATGTAAATATCAGTTATCATTCACCTGGACAATACTCTTCTCAAGATGTTGAGTCTGTGAACTGCAAGTTCTATGCAGCCAAAATGCCTTGGCGGATAAGCATAGGATATCTCCATCCAAACAGAGGAAAAAGAAAAACAAACAAACAACAAGCAAAGAGAAAATGGGGTGATGCGTACCGAGTAACTCACAAAGATGATAAGGAAAATTCCTTGAAGACCTTAAATCTTAAGATAACCTTCTCTGGCCTTGTGTCTCACCTACTGGACTCATGGGCATTAATTCCATCCCTGTGGTCCTAGGTGCTGGTCTCATTCCACAGTAGGGCTTTGAGTGGAAATGTTCTCACCCATTGAAACCCATGCAGCGGTCCTACACCTTTATAACAAGAAAATGACTTTGATAATCTCTGAATTACTCTAAGAGTCATTCGTACTTTTTCTTAAAGTTTAATGGGTATTTGCAACCAAATAGCTCCATGATTCTATTCCCTAGAATCTAAGTTAATTTTGTCCTATCTCTATTTCCTTGGGTTTATATCGGCAGTATTGGTGATTGCATAATTTCATAATCTAGAGATAGAGTCTAGGATCTGAGCACATGACTCAATGGGAGATCCAGGGTCTGATACCCAGAATGGGTTAGAAAAATTCTAGCCATCCTTGGTGTTCCCTTCAGAAGACATTTTCTCATTTTTCACAATATGAGTAAACAAAGAATTGTCTACATTTTTAAGTTATGGTTCGTTGTTGCTAAGTCACAGTGTATTTTTAAAAAGTAATAGATTTCATTAAATTTCAAAATGTTTTTGATGTGAAAAATATTATGAAGAAATAAAATATATAAACTGCTTCTAAGATATTTGAATACCTTCAGGTATATAATTAAATAATATAGTAGAGAACTACATTTCTGAGAAAGGGTATTTTAAACTACAACCTACAAGCAGTTCTTTCAACAACAGTAGGAAATCAAAGTGCACCTGGAAAATGTGTGAAAGATTTGAATAAAGAGTTTCACAAACACTACATGTGGATCACAAGGAAGAATGTGTGCGGATGTCCCACAGCATCAGCCTCTAGGTGAGGCCATGAGAGAAAAACAGTACTCACAGACACTGATCGGTAATGAAGACGGAAACGGGGAAATTCTAAGAAAGAATCAGAAGGAATGATTTGAAATCAAAAGCACTGTCACGGGAACAAAGAATACCTTGTACAGCATTTTCAGGCTACACATACCAAAAAAGATAAGTCATCATTCTCAGAACTCTGGGAGACAGGTAGGAAGATCACGAACAAACTTGATTTTGAAGAATGGCCAGTGAAGCAGTTCCAAGTGAAACACACACAGACTCAAAGAGGTAGAGAGAACAGAGTAATGAAGAATGCTATGATTATTTCAAAAGCTATGACACATACAAGATTGGAATTTCCAAAGAAGTCAAAAGAAAACACAGCAGAAATACTTACTGTATGAAGTAATAATGACAAAAGACTTTCAAAATTAATGAGAATATAAAAAATTTTAAGCACTACCTGCTCCTATTGATGTACTGTCAGACATCAGCAGAAGTTATCCCAGCCATATATGCTCATCCCGGATGTTCCTTCCTTTGAGCAATTTCTTTCCCTCTCATATGATCTATTGTACACTTTTAGTTTTACTTACTCTTCCAGGTTCCTAAACCAGGGAGACTGCGTGCTTATTCCTGGTGATCTGGTCAACTGATTAGAAGACAACAATATGCTATGGAACAGCCCTTGTTGTATTCCTACTATTTTGTCTAGTGAAATTCTGTATTATCACTAATGTTTTATTTAATAATTATTTTTATTCACTTTAATGGTTTGCACAATCTTCCATCCTTACATCTGGTAACCTGAGCAATGCAGTTAAGATAACAATATGTGGGCTGGAGGTACAGCTCAGTGGGGTAAGTGCTTGCCGCTAAGCACTAAGGCCCTGAGTTCGATCCCCGGTCCCGGAAAAAAAAAAAAGATAACAATATGTAATGTAACAACCACTGTTAATTCCTATCATTTTTTTTGAAACCCTGTATCACTGTTAATGTTCTTGCTTTGCTTTGTGTCTGTGATGTTGGTATGCCGCTATTGTTCTTTTTTCTTTTTACTACCCTTTTTTAAATTAAAAAAAAATTTAAAAAAAAATGACAGATCCTAAGCCACAGATCCAGAAAGTTCAGGGAACACCACGGAAAATACGTACTCACCTACACTGAGCTATATCATATTCCAAATAAAGAAAGTCAAAGACAAAGAAAAATCTTGACTGTAGCCAGAGAAAGAAAACACATTGCCTTAGAGGTTATAAATGAATATTACACTGGACATCTGTTGAAAAATTGTAAAAAAGTATAGTACAGTGAACTACTTAAACCATTAAAGGAAACAAAAATCACCAAACTAAAATTATATATATATCATATCAATATATATTTATTAAAATATTATATTGTATATTTATTATTATTATATCTATTATTAACTATATATTTATTAAATATATAGTTAATTATATATTTAAATCATCTTTCAAGTGAAGAAAAAATAAACTCTTCTTCAGAAAAACAAAAAATCTTGCAGAACTGATGGTCTGTGGATTGTCTTGCAACAATTTTTCAGGACTGAAGAAAATGATGTATGGCAGAAATCCAGGTTGCTATCAAGGAAGGAAAGGTATGCCCAGGCATGGTGGTACACATCTGTAATCTCATCTGAAGGAGGAGGATCCTGAATTTGACTTCTGTCTGGGCAATTTAGCAGACCCTACTCAAAACAAAAATCAAAAGATCTAGCATTTAGTTTAGTATGAAGGCCCTGGATTCAGTCTCCTCTACTGCAAAAATATAAAGCCAAAGAATGGCAACAACAAACATAGGAATGCTATCAGAGAAGGCATAAATGAATGCAAGTTAAGAACTTTTCTATTCCCTATTTTTAAATCATCTAAGCTATAAGTAGTACTAATGACAGCATGGAGGATAATTATAACATATGTATAAGTGGGATGAATGCCAGCAATGTCATCAGGAATAAGAGGATCATGTGGGATGAGCTAACTTTAGAGATATTTATATAGATGTCGTTATACTTGAAGATGAATTAAGGCTAATTAAAATGTATTTATGAGTTTTGAGGGCAAATACACACTAAAAGATATTCTACACTGGTTATGGTTTGGATCAGAAATGTCTCCACACACAATGCGGGAGAGGCCTGGGTAAAGCCTAGAGAGCTACTGGGAAGTAACGAAACCATTGGGAGGCGGGACCTACAGAAGGAAATATGTCATCAGTGTGAGCCCAGGAAGAGGCAGCTGGGCTCCAGCCCCTCCCTCTTCTTCCTTCCTGCCTGGCCGCCATGAGCAAGCAGCTTTACTCCACCATGTACACACAGTGCAGTGGCCCAGTAAAGATAGACTGAAATCTCTGAAACTCTGAGTTAAAACAAGCCTTTCCACCCCAAGTTGTTTATTTCAGGTATTTTGTCACAGAAAAAGAAATGCTGTCAATACATTATGCTGAGAGGAGATAAAATAAAATCACATACAGTGTTCATTTTAGACAAGAAAACACGTATAACCCCAGCACTGGGGAGGCTGAGACAGGAGGGCTGTTGTGAGTTCGAGGCCAGCCTAGGCTACAAAGTGAGCTCTAGGCCAGCCTGAAATGGATAGTCAGAATCTAGCTCAAAAAAATAAATAAATAAATAAGAAAACAGTAAAATAAGAGAGAAGGGAAACAAAAATGACTAAGTGCAAAAGTTATAAATCTAATACATGCTAATCTATCATCTATCAGTAAATACTTTTAATATATATACATACACTAATTAAAATTAGTTTTTAAAGGACCAAAATTGCCAGAGCAAAGGGAAAACAAAGCAGCAATTTTTTGTTTACGTAGCTTAAAAAAAATAATCTGCGTCTGACATTCAGACTGGGCTCCTTGTACCACTGTTTGACAGGAGGAACCAGGACTTCTTGATACATGGCCAGGACAAAAATGGGTTTAGTGAATGCAAAAGATAATCCTGGAATATTTTTAAATGCCAGAAAATAAAGAATTACTAAAAGCAAAAGAATACTAAAGAAAAAATCATACTGTTAGGGGTACTTAGAGAGACACAGACACCCACCTAGGAGTTCTGCAGACTAGTGTCATTTAAACTACAAAATACAGGAATTTTCAGTTATCATACAAAGTACAAAATAAATATTTATGCATACATACTCATAGGAAACATTATTAGTAAGTAGATGCATGCAAGAGAGATCAAGCTACAGTAATAAGCAAAACAAGAAGAATGCCGCATCACATATGTAATGTGCTCTGTAGAAAGGTGGAACACAACCTCCCCACTTTTTGTTTTGAGTTGTGAATATTGGCTTACAAAGAATAGGATACGGGGTCAGCTGGAATCAGAGAAAATGCGGGACTTTCCAGCAGACAGAAATAACATAGCACCTGGGTCAACAAGAACAGTGACAGGTCACGTTGATAGTGGTGCACATTAATGCTGGGACGTGAAGGAGTGCTGATGGGTTATGATGAAATGTCACGTAACCTGTGTGGTCTTATGCTCACATCACATGAAACAATCTAATCAGGAGGAGAACGTTAGGCAGTCCAACAGATGGGATTCTAAATAGCGCTAGCAAGCATTTCTCAACATAGTCAGCTCGTGAAAAATAAGGCAAGTTTGAGAAAGTGTCACAGCGCAGGGAGCATAAACATGCAGATTAAATGTGACGTGGTATTCAAGGTGCAATTGTAACCCTGAAAATGGATATTCCACAAAAACTAAGGGAATGGAAAGATGCTATGAGTTTAAATTATTACTGTACATAATGTAGTGCAATTGTTTTATTAATTATCAAATAGTAAGGTGTTATAGTAAGAAAAATTAGGTGCAGACTGCGTAAAAACGTGTTATATTAATTTCAAAATTTTCTGTGAGTCTAAAGCCGTCCAAAGATGAAAAGTCCTCTTATAGGTCACATATCCTACAATTCCATTTATATAGCATTCTCAAACTGATAAAATTCCTGAGATAGGCATAGTAGTGCTGCATGGGTATGGGGTGGAGGTAATGCCCGAGGGTGGTTAGGGAAGAGGCGATATGGTTAAAGATTAGCTCCGCAGAAACTTTGCGGGGGTGACCAATTCTATATTTCACTAAACTATGATACAAATGTTAGAGAATTACTTAGGTTTGCAAACCTCTTCTCTTAGTCTGGGCTTCGCCTTTTCCCTCCCTTACCAGGGTATTGCATACACAATACGTTTTTAAATCTCATATTCCTTAATTTGATGTTTACATTTATTTAGATGTCATTATTTTATATGTATGTATGTATACCGTATTTTAAACTTTTTTATTTTGAAATAACACAACTTTGCAAGAAGTGGTAAATATTACATATGAATTCTCTGGGTCTTCCTCAGTTATATTTTATGTCTTGTATTCTAATTTTATACCTAAACGTGAGTGTGGTACAGAGTGTGTACAGTTCTAAGTAATTCATATGCACATACTGGAAGGGGAATATATTCAAATAGTTTTATAATTTATCTTTATCAGTATATGTTTGTGAGAATTGTATTCAGGGAGGACACTGCTATGTACACACATCCTATAGTGATCAGTTTTACTCCCATGTGTCCCCATCTATGCTCTGTCTTGGTCTTTCTCTAGACCTCCTTCCCATCTTCAAAAAGTCTACCACCCGGTTTTCCACCCTCTTGCTTTTATTGTGCTATTTGTCTATATATTTTTTTATTTAAAAGAAATCTGGGGTGTTTAATCTTCTGTGCCTGACTTATTTCACTTAGAATTATGATCTCAAGATTTGTCCACTTCCTTTAAATTACTTAAATTTATTCTTCTTTATAGCTGAGTAGTACTTCTTTGTGCATATGTACTACATGTTTTTTATCTGCCTCTCAATGGGCATGTAGGCTGCCTCTGTAATTTAGATACTGTAAATTGTGGTGCGAGTAACATGAATGACTATGTACCACTGTAATATGATTGCTTGAACTTTTTTTGGAAAGATACTCAAGAAAGATATAACTGGGTCAAATGGAATTTCTTTTTAGTTCTTTTGAAATACTTTGCCTAATATTACTTTTAAGGACATACATATAATTGAATGCACTGCTTTCTAAATAATTTATTTTAAAAGATTATAGATTACCTATTATGAAGGCTTTCTTATTTAACCAAATTTTGTCTTAAAAATTCAAAGTTAAACATTGATTTTAGACTATCACTCATTTTAACTAATGAATAAATTTGTTTTTAAAACACAGATTCTATACAAATGAGGATAATTTGGTTAAATTAACTAATAGGCCTCACTTTTCCAATTGGATATCTTTAGTTGTGTGTGGTGGTAATAGGGAAGTAAGAGTTTCCAAGTTTCCGAATTTTACTTCATATGTTATGTATCAACTAGATAATCTCTCACCAGATGCTTTCCAGGGCTGATTGTTTTTATTATATTCCATTATACATCTACTAGTTGTAAGATTTTGCACAACAAAAATTATTCCTTCTTTTCCCTGTTTTTGTCGAATGAAAATGGAATATTTCTTCGTAGTATTAGCTTCCTTTTCATCAATTATAACGGGTTTCTCTCTGATTGAGACTGTTGATGTTATCAGCTCTACTAGTAGAATTCTTTCAAGCACTGAGCATTGAGTGCTCAGGAAGTTCCATAACCAATAAAGTTCTCTGAATGACTTCCACAGGTGTGAAAGCATCCATATAAATAGGTCACTCTTTTTTAAACCAACTGTACTCATCTGATTTTAAAAGCATTTATAAAGCCTCTTTGATAATTCATATTCTTTTTTTTTTTGACAATTCATATTCCATAACATTTATGGCAGTACCAAAAAAAAATCAGAATAGCACAGGAGCTCTGTCAGGAGACAGAGAGACATATATCTAGGTCACTGATACAAAATCATCCATTACACTGACTTGACCTTATCTATTTTTTTTTTTATGTGCTAGGGATCAGACCTTAGACCTTGTGAACCTTAGGCCAGTACTCTGTCTTTGAGATAAATGTCCAGTCGAATTCACATTTTCTGAAAGCTGATTGAACATTCTCTGAAAGCTTATTATTTTTGCAACTGGTGTAGGGCAGGCAAATTTGAAGGGAGCACAAATGTCAAGTTAGAAAGAGGGCAAATAAACTAGAATCCACAGTATGAACTAGGTCATTGGAGTCCATAAATATGTACTAAAACTCAGGTCATCTTGCACCTCCCATTTCAGTGATGTGGTAGTTGTCTGTCAGGTGAGAAAAGTAACCATCAGCTTTATTAAGACGCATTAGTGTCTGGGATCCTTATCTACCCACCAAGAATAGAGCAGCTGCATTCTGCTTGACAGCTGCATCCCAGATATTGTGCAAACTGCTTCTTGTGCCACTGTAAATAGAAAACTGTACTGGAAAATTTAATGCCCTATGACAAGTTGATCAATTACAAAGCCACTTGAGAAACACACTATAAAATTATAGATGGGAGAACATGATTCTTCTTCAGATACTAATTAGGTTACAAAAATTTGACTCTAATGACTCACGTATAAAAGTTTTCTTTAACAATGCAAATGAGTGTTCTGTTTTCGCTTATCAAATTCTTTTATATGGGGGTAAATATTTTCAGGATGTTAGTTACTTGAATATATCTTGAAATCTCAAGGGATGAATTTAATTATGCTAAGATAAAAATTAATGAATGATCTAGAGAAGTAAGAAATCTGATTTAAATATTTAAAACTAACTTTCATCTAATATTTTCATCCTCTGTACCATAATATGAGCCTCTGGAGGTAGTTTTTTGCTCCAATAAACTTCACTTTGCAAACCAATCCATGTGTTAATTTACATGTTGAAAAGCAAAGAGCTTCAAAGACAGAACTTCTTGTGTCCTCATATAATTGATATAAGTCTACATTATGAGAGTTCTCATCCATTTAATGTTTCCATCATCAAATGTGTTCTTCTGTTGTTCAATAAAGCACTGTTTTTGTAGTCCTGGGAATGAAATCCATGGCCTGAGCACAGTAGGCAAGTCCTCTATGACTGAGTACTACCTCAGCCCAATGTTCCTGTTGACATGGCTTTCTATACTGAGAAGAGTATTGAATTTAGAAAGGGCCGTTGTTACTCGCTTATACTACTTGACCAGCACAACACTATCTTCTCTTTTGCTGTTAGTCAGTTCCTCTTGTTTTTATTATTAATCTTGTGGAAATTCATAGGGTACACGTGTGTACAATGTATGATATAACAACCTGTATGTACACAAAAATGCCATTGATAAAGAGGCACCCTTACTTGGAAGCACATATTGCTGGTAATTCAAATTCCAAGTTATGTCACTTAGCTTCTTCATAAAGGTAAAATTTTTAAGAAGGTAATCTCATTTGCAATGTATTTCTAATTGGACTACAAACTGTTACACTAGATTGTTCGTCTCTATTCTTTCTATATAAAATCTCAGGCTTATCAGATTATTACCCATCAGAATTTAAACACTCTAGAGAGTAGAGTTATTTCTGCCAATTATTAAATATATAACTTTTCTCTTTGCTTCTATTGTGGGTCTCAATATTGCCAATACCTATAACTCTTAAAATAAATTGAAATTACTAATAGCATTTTCTTAGTTAAAATGTATGTACTTATATTTTTCAATAGTCAATAGACTAATCTTCAAACTCTTCGTTACAGATAAGTTATTTCCATGGTATATAGGTACATTCTGATATAAAGTTACCCTTTTAAGCTGTGTGTTTACTCTAAGTCCCTTTCACAGTAACTTTGGAAAGGTGTTAGCTCTCTCTTCTTAGGTGTTAGTTATATAATTAGTTATAAAGACTTAACATATTTCATTTTTTCTATGTTTGCTTTCCCTTTATTTTAAGTGCATACCAGAAATTCTAAAAACAGAAAGGAATTAAGGAAATACAAATTAAACAGAAATGAGAGTCCTCCACACATTATAAGCAAGGTTAAAATTTAGAATAGAGACAACATAAAATGCTGGTAAAGATACAGAACAACAAGAACTACCATTCATTGCTGATAGCAGTAAGAAATGACATGGTCACTTTGGCAACAGTTTTGCAGTTACTAATAAAACTAAACACACTCTGCCAGATGTGGTGGTAAACACACTCTGATTGATTCTCCAGAAGGTTGAGCTAGGAGCCCAAGTTTGAGGCCAACCTGGACGATTTAGTGACTTAGCAAGATTATGCCTCACAAAAGAAAAAATAATCTTGGGATGTAGCTCAGTGCACAGACCTGGGTTGAGTCCTCAGCACCACAAAGAAGCAAACAAATAACCCCCTCAGAAATTGTAGTCTAGCATTTATCTAAAGGAGTTAAAAGCTTACATCTTTAAAAATGTCAAGTCTTGTATTACCCTGTGGTGGACGGACAACTGGTGGTCAACGTATAACCCCTAGCTGAACAGAAGCAGTGATGCTGGGTATGGGAGGCCCGCCTGAGGACTGTTGCGGGCAGCATAAGAGGCAGAACAGGAGCATAAATAGTTCAGAAGTTGTTGGGTGCTGTTAGAAGCTGTAAGGAGCTGTTGGTTCTCTTGGATGAGTTTGTCGTGCTGGCTTTCCTGATGAACACAGCTGCTCTCATTGTCTGAGGAGCTTGCTACCTTGTTTTCTGGAGAATGGCTTTGGGTCACTCTGACCATCACTCCCTGGCTGCAGAGGCAAGGAAGGTGCACTACTCAGTCTCCTGGAGAAACTTGTCTTGTTAGTTTTCCCAATGGGAACTCAACTGTTCTCATCATTGAAGGAGCTTGGGATCTTTCTGAGGACGGCCATGGCACTTTTCAGGAGAGCTCTGGTTCTTACTTTGAGCACTGCTTCCTGGCTGCAGTTCTGCTCCCTCACCCTGCTAGCACAGATCCTTTGTCCCACTGGCACAGACCTTCTAGATTCCACCACTGACATTTGGGCCTTCCCAGTGCAGATCCATGAAACAGGCCCGCATGAGACATTGTCATGGGCTTTTCGTCTCCAGTTGGACTTATGGGAGGCATTGTTATGGGCACTAGGTTTTCAGATGGACTGATGAAAGACATTTTTGTGGGATCCAGGCCCTTGGTTGGATTTTTCAGTGTGTGGAGAGATTTCCTGTACTTTCTTTTTGTGTATGATACTTTGGGTGACTTATAAATAATCTTATAAAATGCGTGTCCTGTGTTATATTGTTTCTCTACTAAAACTCCAAACTATAACAGCCCTTGACTCCAAGGCGTTTTATACTATGGCATTTTGCTTAAATGGAGCTCACATTGTAAGACTATGTTTTATTTCTTCTCTCTATACTTCCTCACATTACATTTACAATTCAATGGACAGTTTTATTTATATGACTTTTATGTTTGTTTTCTTTCCCTGCTGAGCATTTCAGTTGGGTGCTTCTACTTACAAATGGAAATAGAGGGGCCTCATCAAGTCAAGAAAATGTTTCATTGGCCAGGCGTGATGGCACACACCCATAATCCCAACACATGGGAGGCAGAGGCAGGAGAATTATTGCAAATTCGAGGCCAGCCTGCACTACATAAATGAGTTCAAGGCTAGCCTGAACTGCATAGCGAGACCCTGTGTTAAAAAGACAAAAAAAGAGAGAAATGAATAAGAGAAAATGTTGATTGACTTGTGATCCTTAGAATATGTGAGACTTTTTGAGGAGAGGTGATTAAAAAAATAGGAGGAATGAACCATATTGAATAAAACTATATAAAATGTATAGTGTGTTATAACCAAATGCACTTAATTTTGACATACACAAGGGTGACCCTATATTTGAAAATGAATGTAATCTAACATAAATCATAGCATCCTTTGAATGATGCAGAATCAGCCTGTGATGACACTCACGATCTGTTCATGATAAAAGCTCCCCACAAACTGGGAATACATGGGCAGCCACTTAATCTGCCTAAGGATAGTTACCAAAAATTCGTGCCCAGCAAAATAACTAATACATGAAACTAAAGCAAGGATGTTTACCGTGAGCTGTGCTCTTTTGTGTGACACTGGAGGTTGGAACTTTTGCAATGTGGAATGAAGATTCAATTGAAACAGACTAGAAGAGAAGAAAAACAACCAAATCCCAATGAATATGACCCATGATTATCTGTTCAGAATATTTTAAAATAATATACAACAGAGAATTAAAATTAATAAATGAATTTAGCAAGGCTTCATTTTGTTAAAGATAAGGGAGGAAAGGTTTATTAATAAATTAATTTATTTATGTATTTATTTTTGGTACCAGGAACCAAACTCATGACCTCATGCTTGTCAGGCAGGTGCTGTAACAATGAGCTGTATCCCCAGCCCAAGATTGTGAAATACATGATAAACTATATTTTATATGTAAAAGAAGTCCAGATGAGTTCATTGGAAAATAACCTGCAAAAATGACTATCTAGGATAGCACAGATCACACACTATCTAACTGAACATGTGCACATTTACAGAAGAAAACCTCAAAACACAGACGAAAACAGCGAGGCAAGACCTAAATAAGGAAGGAGCATATGCTGCGTTCATGGATCAGAATACTCACTGTTAGCAAGATTACAGTTCTCTCCACACTTGTCTGTATTTCAACGTAATTATGACCTAAGATCAAAATAAATATTTGTTGAATTTGGTCAGCTGATTCTAAAGTTTGTTTTGAAAGTCAGAGAAACTGGAATAACCAAACAATTGAAAATGGAATGAAACATTGAGGATTAATATCAGGAGTCACAGTAAAATTTCTTGGAGAGAGTAGAGCATTTGGAGAAAGCTGAGACACAGACATCAACAGAAAAGAGTGTAGTTGAGAAATAAATTCATATACATAAAACAAATTTTTGACAAAGATACAAAGGCAATTCAATAGTAAGAAGATAGTTTTGACAAATATTGGGAGTACAATTAGATATCTATCTGAAAAAGTCAAATGGGCCTTCACTGTATATACAATTAAAGTTGCTAATAAGTCTGTATATAGAAGCTACAGCCTAAAATTATAAAATTTCTAGAAATGAATATAAAAGAATATTGTTGTGCTCTGTGGTTAAGGTTTATAAGAAAAAAAATTAGTCACTGGCAAGAAAGAATCAAAAAAGAAAAACTATGACTTATACAGTGTAAAGTTAAGAACATCTCTTGAAAGATGCTTTTAAAGGAATGAAAAAATGAGGTTAATATTGGTAGAAAATGTTTGAAAGCATCCTCTTTTGTAAAAGAATTATGAAATTTCTCAATAACTCAAAAGTATCTGATGTTCAATGATTTGAAGAGATGCTGTGCTAGAAAAAAACTGATCAGTGTATGAGCAGCTGTTCAAATTTATGAGTCATTAGGGAGATGTGATTTTAACCTCTGATGGGATATCTGTCTCTACGCACAGACACGAACATTAAGAACAGTGACACCCCCGAGTGGTGCTTGAGATCTGAGGTTATTCACACTCTCACACATTGTTGTGAGGGTGCTGCAAGAAAATAAAATGGTACAGCTTGTTTAGCAAAGTATTCAGTGGCTTTCTACCATATGAATTTGTCATGAAATATTTATGACAGAACATAGTAATCTCCTTAGGAATTTAGTGTTGAAAAATGAAAATTTATGTACACAAAAGAGCATGTATGTTCATGATGCTAATGTTAATAGTGACATTACCTGGGGTCATCCCAAACTGGAATCCAGGAAGCACCACCCTTCAGCAGGGGAAAGCATGGCATACTGTAGAACACTTGAAATAGAGTAAGCTCCTGATGTGCAAAGAGTAATTAGATCTCAAAGGCTTTCCGTTAAAGGAAGCTATCTTCCAAAAATCTGTATATTTCAGCTTCAATCTAAAAAGTTGAAGCTATTAAGGCATAAAGCAGATCAGTTTTTGACAAGAGTTGGTATAAGTGACGGTGTTGGCTACAGAATGATTTTGGATCATTTATTGCTGTAATTAACTTGTTCTGTCTTAAACTGGGTAGTGGCACACAATCTTTGCATTTATCAAAATTCACAGAATTCCAAAGTGAGTGATTGCTTTTGTACTGAGCATTTAACTCAAAATTATAGGAGATGCTTGAGGACATAACCCATGAGCTTTCCAAAATACATACATAAATTTACTTCACATTAATGTGTAACTTTCAAATGGCATATATTCCGTGGAGCAAGAGTGTGTACTCATGACTCAATTTAAATGATATCTGCATTTCACTGATCTTGCCAATATAGACTCCCTCCAAAATTTTATTTTATGTTGTAGTTTTATTGGAGTATTTTATTTTTATTTATTTATGTTGTAGTTCTTGAGATCAAACCCAGGACCTACACGTGCTAGACGTTCACTCTTCTACTGAGCTACATTCCCAGCTCAAGTACTTTTATAAAAGCATTTGAATCCTCATATGTGTATCTATATAAACAAATATGTGTGTAAAATAATATTTTTTGTTTTAAAATGAGTTGTTTTAAATTAGTTGGTAGTGAAGTTTAATGCAGCTCTTAATTTTTCTTTAAATAATTTTAAGTACTTAAATTACCTATGATGGGTATTTAATTTTTATTAAATGGGGATTTTTTTCCAAATCAAAAATTGAAACAAAGCTGAGATAAAGTAAAACTTTTCATTTAGTAATTGCCCTCGGTGTTGATCTTTGGTTATCATTATGTTGATATACAGATAACCATAGTGAGAATTGATGTCCTAATAATAGTAAATATTCTGATCCCTGAATACAGCATATCCTCCTTCCTCATTTAGGTTTTGTCTTATTACTTCCATCTGTTTTGAGATTTTATTCTGTAAATGTGCACATGTTCATTAGATATGGTGTGGTCTGTGCTATTCTAGACAGTAACTTTTGCAGTTCATTTGACAATGAACTCAACTCCTGGACTTCTTCTACATATAAAATATAGTTTATCATGTATTTTGAAGTCTGGCTAAATTCATTTATTAATTTTAATTCCTTTTTGTATATTCTTTCAAAACATTCTGAATAGATAACCATACACCACATTCAGTGGAATTTGATTGTTTTTCTTCTTTTCTAGTTTGTTTTAATTGCAATTTTGTTCCATACAGCAAAAGTTCCACTGTCCAACTTCACACTAAAGAGTAGTGTTCAAAGTACATCCTTGCTTTAATTTCATTTATTACTCGTAAGTTAGTAAAAACAACTAATCTGCTTTTTGTCCCAATAGCTTCCTCTTTAGATTTAAACTGAAGAGCATAAATATCAGAATTGTCCCATGAGGACTTCTAGCAGCACTCACTCTTGTGACACTATAATTGCCTGAAAGACGATTGTCACCTTGTACGACACAGAGTGATGAACTATTTCTCAATTACTAATGACACGATAATGATGTCCTCTCTTCCCAGTCTCCTCAATAGAGATTCTCTTCCTAATGGACCATTATAAAGATATCAAAGTTGTCATGCTTGCAAAGTTGTGACTTTAGGCTCCTTAAGTAATTGGTCAAGTAGCATTTTTGTCTAATCTCTGGGGCCCTTAAAAGGTCAGCTACCAAACTGTCATAAATATTGATGAGCTAGAAAAGATAATATCCCAAAGGGTCCACACTGTATGGTAGACAAGAAGCCTTTGCCTTTTCATTATACTTGCAGCTCTCAAGATCATGTTTTTAAATATACATAAGCTTTACCAACCAAACTCAAAGACAGGAGATCAGAAAAGTAGCAAAAAGAATTTGTTTTTATTTTCCAGTATGTTCCATTAAAAAAGGTACATTTATATTAGTAGTACATTAATGAACAGAAGGGATGAAGTGACACGTGTTTGTCACAGAAATTAATTTGCATTTTACAAACATCCACCAAAACAATTAAAAATGAAATAAATATATTTACATTTCATATTTCTGGTATTTTCATTTCATTTTTGTATGTATAAAATATATAACATTTATAATATGTACTTCAAAACTAAATTATAATGTGCAAAGAAGTGATATTATGATTTTAAAGTATTAGCTCATAATAATAAGTCATAAACAATTTTAGAGGTATGAATAAAGCAATTCCGTAAGGAGAGCTCATGAATTCAGCAATATTAATAGCAAAATGTTTGTCATTAATGTTGGAAAATTTACACTTACCTTTAAGAGTTAAGCACAAGACTGCACTTGTGCTTTTAAAGCTTCTCCATCTGCTGATTCCAAGCACTGATTCTGAATTATTGTTAGAATTATTACTTTTCACCAGTAATAGATCAAGTTTCTTCTAAATCCAGCCTTCAACATAGGCAAAGTTTATGAACAAGCTTTGTCACTATAAATGAGGAAAATGTGAATCTATCAACTGATGCCCTCAAAGAAGGATTTCTTTGCTTGCATAAAAAATAATTTCTCTGCTTGCTAACACGGAGTTACCATTTATTTTCCAGTAATTGGTGTTCTTCAGCTGAAGGACAGTTTTATGAGTGAAGGTTTTAGACCAATAAGTTGATACATACTTGAAATGTGGAGATGAAATGACTAGCAGATTATTGTCCCTTTAGAAATAAGGTCAGATGGTAAGTGTCGGGATATACATTACACTTGCATCATCTATTACAGAAATTTTGAAATGAATATTTGTTACAATGTAACAAATTAAAAATGCCCCTGTTTTAATATATTTTATTTTGAATGATTTTTTTAAACCAGGAAACGGACATTGTTGTACTAGTTTTCAAATAATTTTGAACTCCCTTCTTTGACTGAGGTACCACAATATTACACTTAAATTAGCAGTTTGCACACTGTCAAGAACCCTTTAGTGACTATACATACACTCGCCCACACACGGACTTATACCAAGGCACTGAAGGGGTGAGCACGTTCTCTTGTTCATATGCTCTATGGAGAAATTAGGATTTGATGAATAAATCTCATGCATCTAAACTTAAATTACAGGAGAAAGAAATTTATGATATTTTTCCGAAATTTCTTGTGGAAATGCTCCAAATGACAATAAATACAATGGCTGTTCATTACAAAAGAAAACCCTAAATACTAACTGCTAACCTGAGGAAACGCAGCAGAACATTTTCCCAAGCGGTGGCATTAAACAGTGATTTAGGCCTTTTAATTTGGCATTAGTGGTATCAATAATAATTATAATAACAACAATGATAATAATGATATTGTCACACATTTTAATTCCAGCCATGATTTTGTAAATGTAAAATAAAATATATTGGGAATGTATGTGAAACATTCAATATAATTTATAATAAGTATTTTATCAGATTTATACACATACGTATGCATGTCTGCGTGCACGTGTGTGCATGTTGGGCAGGGCAGCAAATATTAACATCTATCTCATCTGCACCTCTGCTGTCATCGTATGTGTGAGCATAGATTAAATTTTAACGCTATAAAAATGATTTAGTTAAGTTGCTTTTGTACTTTAAAATGGAACTCTTAGAACCTTTGACATTTATTCTTAATAATTCGGCATCATGTATGTAAAGATTTAAAAACTGATTTTTTTTGAATTATTTTTTTTCATGTTAGTGCACCATCACATTTCTTACTGCCTTGACACCTACAGCAGCACGCTGTAGCCATACCGCTGGCATACAGTGTGGGGCACACTGAGATTCAACCCTAGTCAGGAGCACAGGTTCTCTATGGGGCCACCTGCACTGCTTAGAATCCTGTGGTAGATGTCTGGACGATTCTTTCTCTCTGTCTCTCTGCCTTTGTCTTCTAGATCTACATAAATTAAGAAGAGAACTACAAAGTCAGAATTTTGGTAGGCTTTATATTTTACTATGACTGTTGTGGTTCGTCAATATAGTGAACAATAGTCACAGTAAATTATATTAGATTATTATTCAATTTGGCACAGAGTTTTTGATGAAGTATCTTAGATCCAACTTAATACTTTCCCAAGACCCATCACAAACCTCTGATTTTTGTTTTAATATAATGCAAATAAATAAATCATTTGTAGTGATTATGAAAACACCCTGATGTTCACTTTTTACATTTAAATGAACAGTTATCCTTTAGATGAATTATTTTATCTTCTTCTTAAATGTTCTTATCTCTTGTTTAAAAAAGCAAATTGAACAATTTTTATTAGACATTTGCTCATCTTCACAAGAAAATATGTAGTGTTTGTTCTACATGGGAATATGTGGGTCAATTTTAAAAAGTGAATTTTTAAGTATTTTAATATATACTGGTTATTTAAAAGCAGATGTCAATAAAGCTTTAGTGATGGAGAAGTTTACTCACTTCACATAACTAATCACTCCTAATTGTAGGTGCACACCACTAAGACTTGCAAATTTGAAGTCTCTTCACATGTCCAAACCCAAAATAAAATACCTAGATTGCCATTGCTTACTCACTTTTTATGACATGGTAAGATTTCACTTTTTACTTTTCTTTTCAAATCTTACCTTAACTTCCAGTAAGACATCACTCAAGTGGAAAACTGTTATTTTCTAACATCAATATAGCTTTGAGATTGCTTAGTAGGGCCATTTCAGTTCATGACTAATTAGTAGAGAAAGGGTTACAAAGTTTTTTTTCTTGCAATGATACTTATTGACATTACTTCTCTATAAAAGACTTTTAGGGTCACTGAAAAATCTGTGAAACTTTAACATGACAATAAATTTAATTAGGTAAAATATAAATCTGTTTAAAATTAAGGAAGGAACAAGGGATTCATGAATGTTTCCATCCTTCACAATTAACACATCATTGTGTGTTTAGAAATAGTCTAGTTTCCATCGTGTCTGTCACGGGCCAGAATGATTATTTTTATGCAGTTCATAAGAATACTTTACAATCAGATAAGCAAAGTAAGAATGCCGGTGTGGAAGGCGGCTACAAGGAAAAATTTACATCAGCAAATTAAAGTGCTTCCTTTGGGTGAGGTTTTTTGCATGCTCTCTGCTGTCAATTTTTTTTTTTGTGTGTGTGTGTGTGTGTCTTTACACTCATGATACAATCAATGATAGGTCATTAGTTCATGATCTGGGCCAGTATGTATTTGTCATACAAAATAATCTAAAATACAGAAATAACCATTTGATTGGCATTTTATTTATAGGTAGCTTACAATTTTTATATTATTTACAGAATTCTTCATCCCATTCTTTCTTCTGCCTCCACCTCTGGTGAAAGCAGTGTACATATACAAATCACCCCAGTGAGACTTGGCTCTTCTTCCCACTTGGAATATTTTATAGATGCTTTCGGGTGGGGAATGTGTATGCAATTCTTCATGATCTTTTTTTCTGCTGAAGTTTCATTATGATTCCACTGGTGACTTGTCGAGATTGTGGCTTCTCCAGATTGTACAAGGACTAATAATATTCATCCTGTTTATCTAGTCAGGGCAAGAGTCACTGCAGGGCTGAGGGGATCAAGTAGCATACTTTGCTTTGCTTGTGGTAGCGGAGCTGGCAGCAGCAGAAGCAGTAGCCTGATTCCCTGAGAACAGAGGGTCCAGACAGGCCACTTTGGCAGCAAAGAATGAATGGATGCAGTGAAGAACAGCAAATAAATTCGAAAATTCCAGCTCCTGCGAGGGAAGCAGAAATAGGGAAGACAGACATCAAAATCATTTTTTGTATGGAATTGAAAACTAGGCATTTTCAAATAAGCTTATCTAAAACCCAAGCTCTCTAATATATGAACAGCAACTTAACAGCGGCATTTGTGCTGCATATGTAAGTGTCCTAGGCAATTTGACTTCAAGGTTGGTGGTGGAGAGACAGACCGAGTAAGTATGCACATTGCCTACGAGAGCTACTGCAGGGCTGGGAAACACTACGTAGACATTGGCTCTGTGAGGTTGAATCTTATGCTAGCTAATATACAAGTTAAAATACCTTAACACATATTTTTATCTCTTTATATATATTTCAGGTGATAAAGATTCACATAATTAAAAAATGCCCCGTTTTATAGAATGAGTCACTATTTCCCATGAGGAATTGAATATGGAATGTTGAGAACAAGCACGTCACTAGGCGCTGAGGAGTTAATGACTCACAAAAAGTAATTCTCACATTCATTATACTTGTCATAGTGCTTGTTTAAATGATATATATGGCGTATTTATAAATAAAATAGAAAAATGACTAGAGCCCATTAATTCTTATGGATACTTAGAGCTCTGTTTCTCATATAGAGACATAAGGAAATTTTATATAGTTCAATGAAAACAGAAAAAATGTATTTTAAACCACAAATGTCATCAAAGTGCCTATAAATCTCAGCAGAGCCTTTAAAATATGTCATAAGTGCTTTTAAGGAAAATCTGCAATAGGTCCATGATCACACTTTAATTCCAAGAAGATTGAGAGAGGTGTAATACACTAATGTTCTTCATGAAGTTAATATGTTGAACTTGTCACAGTGGGGATAACTAATGGCTAATAAACTGTATGAAATTATTGATAAACTTATTGCTAACTCATTACATATTTGTACTGAAAGATGTACATTATAATTGATTTGCTCATTCTACTTACGATTTATAGTTTTTCGCAGTGGAAAATAATAGGGTATCCAATCAATTATGACATATTACAATATCTGTTAAAGATCAGAGTTTTTAAATAAAATAAATCTTCCTCTGAATATCTTCTTAGGCCATGAAGTAGGAGCAGGATGGAATGACATATACATGCACAGGCCCATGCAGTGTAGAAGAAAGAGCCCTGCTGACTCAAAAGTTACCTTCAAAGCTTCAGTATTTCATAGTCAATTTCTAACGCCAAATAGTGACTTAGTTTAGAAAAGGGCAAAGCCTCTAATTCCCTAAAATGCTTTCAGCAAACATGTTCATAGTAACTCCATCGTAATTATCTTAAGAGCTTTATTTTCAGAGTTCCACCTCAGGGGCACTTGTGTTGTGTTATTCTGAGCAATAATGTTTCCCTTCACCTTAACTCACCCTGAAAATTCTCCATTCACCCTGCCGTTCTTTGAGCAGCCAGCTTAACTCTCAGGTAGATATTATGTCAACCTACATTAAATCCACCTGATATGAAAAGGGTTGGAAAGTGCTGGAAAATATATGATTTTCCTGTGTGTCACTAAAAAACAAAACAGCAAACACATGCAATTTACTCTTGGTGGGAATGAAAATGGTGTTGAAGGTTGCAAGTGGGCAAAAATTCAATAGAAAGAATTTTTCTCTCAACATAATTCTGAAAATGTATTAAGTTGGAGATTATATTTTTATAATAAAACATTCCTACCCAAATATCCAGGTGGCTTTAGAGAGATTTTCTACTTGTGAATTATTTGTCAATAATGTGATGTTGATGAAGACTAAGAGTTTTACGCCTTTGTCTTTGGGTGGGACAGCAGACAGGAAATAACTGGTAAGGAGGGGTGAAAGCGGAAGACGTGCACTCAAGTTTGGCCCTCGATTCAGTCCCAGCTCAACTTTCTTCCACGTGAATAGCTAGCGTCAGGAATCAATGATCAATTCTGGGTCAACTGCAAGAAGTGAGTCACTACCCTCTGATTTGTTTCCATTGAGACCCAGACTTGCATTTCCATTCATCTATTGAACACCCAGCAATGGCTTTCAGCCTGTGATAAGCTTTCCCCTTGGGGTAAAGTTTTTCTAATCTTCACTAACCCCATAAATCTCACTAAAAAAAGCTGTCTTCAATATTTAAGTTTGCATTCACTCGATAAATATTTACATCATTTGCTCCTTTCAGTGAAAACCTATAGTACTAAACAAAACAGACCCCAAAAAATGCCCCAAAGCCAGGTGCAGTGGCGTGTGCTTGTAGTCCCAGCTGAGGTGGGAGGATTGCTTCAGTCAAGAAGTTCAGGCTGCAGTTTTCTGTGTGGATCAGTTGCCCAAAGTAAGTTCAACGTCAATACAGTGACCTCCCAGGAGCGGGGGAGCACCAGCTTGCCTAAGGAGGGGTGAACCAGCCCAGGTCAAAAATGGAGCAGTTCAAGATTGCCCTTAAAACAACAGTAACAAAAGGAATGATGGGACTTATATTCCAGCAACGAAAGATAAAATAGAGCATCACAAATAAATTAAATGTAACATGCCAAGATATGTTAGGAACAGTCAAGAAAATAGAGAAGGAAGATGATAAGGATGTGTCAGCAGGAACACTCGCATTGATGTGCAGGAAAAATCTCTAACGCTTCACTAAGGAATGGACCATTCTGATGTTTGTGGGAATGTATTTGTGATGGGAGAAATGTAATTCCAAAGGCCCTACAGTACACACAGTCCGAGAGTTTGATGAAACCAAGAGCTATTGTAGGTAGAGTGCAGTGAGGGAACTGAAGAGTCCTGACTAGACAATGAGGTCAAAGAAATGCCACAGGTCAAAATTTGAAGTGTGGTTCCAGTCCTTTCTGAGCCTTACTATGAAAGACAAAGGGACAAGCCTCACCGCATGAGAAAATGATCACTCAGTGATTTCTGACTGAGACTGAAGAGAGAGGGGATGGGTTATGAAGTTCTTCAATAAGGAAGGGTGTCGGGTTAGAAAATAAAGCCGAATAACTAGAAGGAGGTGCTACTTCCAAAATTAGAAGAATCATAAGAAAAGGAAGTTTAGTATGACGGTTAACATTTTGTTTCTGAACGCTACATTTGAGAATATTTTAGATGCAGAAGAATTTTAAGAGTTGCCTGTATTACTCCAGATATAAATTAAAAATCAGGGTTGGAATTTTTTTCTCTGTCAACACATTAGTAGAAAATTATGTGAGGTCTGGACGAGAAGTTCAAGGTGCTAGGCCATGTACAGAAAGAGCGTGGCCCTCATCCTTGGCACTCTACAGAACAAAACTGAAAGAAAGTCCGCAAAAAGCAGCAAAGTGGGAGCAGAGCTTTTCAAATGAATGGGAAAAAGAGTCTTGTAAAGTGCCAACTGGAAACAGACCATTGTTCAACAACGTGGAGGGCATTTTGGAATGTTACAAGATGGACTGTGTGGGTCTGAGTGTGTGTGTGTGTGTGTGTGTGTGTGTGTGTGTGTGTCTGTGTGTCTGTGTGTTTAAAAATGGAGGCAGATGACTCCTAGAAATGGTTTTATAAAAGGTCAAGTGGTAAAGAAGTAGCAGGACCTTTTCTCTTAAACAGAGCAGAGAAACAGAGCACTAGGCAAAGTCAAGACTATTTTTCTGGCTGAGGAAATTGCCACACAGTGATCTCCCCTTATTCATGGGTGACATGTTCTAAAACATCCACCGAGGACATCAGTAAGTGGAAAGTATCGAATTCTATGCAAACTCCCTTTAATTTATGCCTGTGATGATCTATTACTAAACCATTCATGAACACAATGACAAACTCAGGTTAAGTTTGAGGATGCCAAGAAGGGCCATCATTGAGATACTAATGCTAGGCATGGAGTTGTGTCCCGAATCATCATAAAATCATAAACGAAGCATCTGAAGTCAGGGTCTGCCTATATATACTCTGTTTTTACCCATATGTACAACCCTATCACAAATTTTAACACAAATTAAACATAGTAAAAAGTGAACAAGCACTAATGATAGAAATTGTAACATACTGTAATGAAAGTTATGTACATGTGGCTTCTCTCTAAAAGTCCCTTAAAAGTACCTGTGAGGTGGGTAGTAGACAGATCATGGTGACCCTGAGAAAATAGATGATTCATACTTCGAGAAGAATAGAACAGGAAGGTACGGAATTTGATCTTACTACTCTGAATGGTGCACAAATTGAAGATTATCAACTCTTTATTCTGTTTAATATTCTCAGACCATGTTTGATGACAGCTAACTGAAATTGTCAAAGTCCTGAATTAGGATGGACAATTGCATATTTGTATACAGGCTGCCTAAAGGAAGGCAGTAGATGTGAGGACAACTATAGAAACCTTATTCCTGGAGGGACAAGAAATACAGGACCTAGTGCAAAAGTGGTGAGGCTGGCTTTGCGCAGAAGTACAGACAGTTCATCCCCAGCGACAGGACACAGTGTGGAGTGTGTGGGTGCAACTCAAGGGAGAAGAGAAAATGTATGATGTGTGGCCACTTGTTTTCTACATGAGAAAGGAAGAGAAGCCAATGCTTTGGAGGGAATAAGACGGTCTTGAAAATCTAGATGGAGTATGAAAACATTTTTATGTAATACTTTAGGCATTGTATGTGAAATGTTCTTGCACACTCTGCCTCCCCCTTGGAGATATCTAACGACTTTGTGAGTCTACTGGGTGCCCAGGCACAATCAAGGGAAATTACTCCAGTGTACCTGATAAATGAGTTACCATCTATATTTTCATATTTTCTTCCCACAAGAGCTAGTCATGAAACATGCAATAGAACCTTAAAACATAATGCTTGGGTCTCATTTTTTCTTTGAGGCCTAATTTAACTTAAATAATCTTCATGTTTAAACAACCAAAAAATCAAACCTCTCCATCCCTATTTATACCATGTTACTTTCTTCCGTATGCCATTGGTCTCAGTCAGACTTACCTATGCCATTAATATATAATTTAATGTTTTAAACATTAATTTACATACTAACATTAACTTTAAATTCCCTTTGTATATCATCCACTTTTACCATACCCCGCAATAGCATTATGGAGATATAATTCACATATTATAAAAGTAATCTTTTTAATTTTAAAGAGAAAAAACAAACGCTAAACAACAAAAACAAAGATATAAATAAAACAACATAAAAACCATAAAAATGATACAAAATTTCCGAACAAGGTGACAGACAGTTAACAGTGGTTGTTACCTTACATACTCTTATCTTCAGAGTGGTTACTCAGATAACCAGATATAGGCCTGTAAGACTGAGGGATAAATGCATTGATGATGTCTGTTGGTTTCTTGAGGGGAATAGTTAATGCTGAAATTCTTAGTCTGGACCAATTTTGCGTGCTTATTTCTGGTAATTGGCACAACTAATTTGAAGATGACAATATGCAATACCATGGCCATGGTTGAATTGCTACCATCTTGTTTAATGAAGCTCTGTATCATTTCTAATTTTTTATTACTTGTTATTGCCTTTAATTATTTGATTAATCCTGCAGTCTTACATGTGATCATCTGAGCAACTTTGCTGCATATGACAGTATGTAGTATAGCAATCATTGTTAATTCCTATCATCTTGTTTGGACATCCTGTACCTTTTTATTGTTTCTATGTTGTTTGCTTTTTGTCTCCATTGTCATTATTTTGCTAAAGTTTTTTTTTCTCTTTAAAAAGAATTAATCTATTTGAGACATACTATTCAGTGGATTTTGGTATATTCGTAGAAATACATGCTCAGTACACAATTAAATTTAAACCACATATCCCACACTCATCACATGTCACATTCCATTCCCCCTTTCGGTCTCCCAGTAATCACCATTATTTCTCTCCATGATTAGCCTGTTCTAGACATTTTATAGAACTTCATGCATATGTGATCTTTTGTGATTATCTGGATTCACTGAATTGCTTGGATTCAATCTCTTGGGATTGTCTGGATTTTCACGGTTCATCTAGGCAGTATCACGCATAAGCAATGTAATTATCTTCCCTGGGGAACAATACTCCCTCATATGGACATAACACATTTTCTTCCTGGATTCATCACCTGTTGAACATTTGTTTTATTTTCCCCATTTAATTGCCGTGATAAATGCTTTCATGCGGACAGTTTATTCACGAGTTTGTTGGCAGGTGTTCTCAAATGAATATGAAAGTGTTGGGTCATGTGACAATTTTACTTTGCACTCACTGGGAAAGGTCAACTGCCTTTCACAGGAGATACATTTTGGACTTAAAGAGAGGGGCCAGGAGAGAAATGGAAGAGGATTATAAAAAGCAGAAGAAGCAAGCTGCAGTGTGGACATTCAGCCACTCCCCAAAATATTGTAAACTGCATGAACTGCAATCATGTACTAATAAAATAAAAACCAGAAAAAGAATTTTGTTCTCTTGTGCAAAGTATGAGAGCTCCAAGTTTTCTGCATCTTCACTGACCACTGTGATTGTTGATTCTTTATATTACTATAACCATGCTACACATGGGAAACATTCTATTGTGATTTTGACTTGCATTTCATGCTTAATATTTTAAGCAACATGCTGTGGACTAATTGGTCATTGGAGTGACTTTTCTGAAGAAATGTCAAATCAGATCTTTCCCCATATTTTAATTGGAGTGTTTATTTTGATCTCAATTTGTGAATGTTGTACACAGATTCAGAACACAAGCTCAGCCTTATGGTGTGTAATTTTTCCTCTTTTTCTCTTGGTTTTATTTTGACTTTCTTTGTGGTATCATCTTCAGCACAAATGCTTCTAATTTTGATGAAACTCAATGTGCCTTTCTTTTTTCTCCTGGTTTTGCTATTTAATCCAAAACCCACAAAGACATTCAATATCATATATACTTGCTCTTATATTTTCTTTAAGACATTTATAGTTTTAGGTCTTATATTTATGTTTGTGATTTATCTTTAGGTAACATTTTGTATGATCTGAGGAGCAAATGCCATACTATTGTTAGATGAGATAAACATTTTCACTATCACTTTTTCTTGAAAAGACTGTTCTTTTCAGATTCTACTTTGATGAAAGGTATTTCTACAACAAACTAAAAATAAATGAAGTTAATTTCTAAGCTCTGCATTACAAACCAAATGTTCCATACATCTGTTCTTTCTCCAACACCACTCAGTCTTGATTATCACTGCTTTATGATGTATTTTGAAATACGTAAATGACAATTATCCCATTTCATGCCTGTATGAAGGTGCCTTGGCTATTTTGGCATAATTATATGTACATACATTATATATAATCTACATAATTGTATATATAATTTTAGGACTAACTTGTAGACTTTTATAAGATGGTAGATCTGTATATTAATTTGTGAGGATATCCATACATAAAATATTAAGAATTTTATTATATTTACATAAGATGTAATTCGATTTATGGAAGTCTTCTTTAATTCCTTTCCCTGTCATAGTTTTCAGTGAGTGAGACTTGTACTTCTTTTGTTAAAACCGAGATTTTATATTTGATGCTACTCCTATTTTAATTATTGTCTTAACTTTGCATTCTGCTCTCTGTTGCTAGGGTACAGAGCATGATTGATTTTTACATATTGATATTTCATGATACAGATGTGTGAGCTCATGGGCTAACGTCTATACATTTTTAATGTACTCGTGAGGGTTTTCTACATGAAGTTCAAGTCATCTGTCTCTGAACAGAATACCCAGTACAATACTGATAAAAGCGGAGAGAGTATATCTTAGAAGGGCATCATATAGTTGGCTTACTTTTAAAGTTTATTTTGTCTTTTTATGGAAGTGTTCACTTTGTTTAGCCTTGATGTAGTTACAGATGAGACAAAAGTCATCTCTCCTTGCTCGTTCCTTACCACACGTTTGTCCTTCATACTTCTCTTTCTTCCATTGTGGTTTTATTTTCCTTCCATGACTTTTTTTCAATTTCATGTGTGTATGTTGTGCTGGAAGTATTGTTTAATTCTCTTATTTTTTTACTGTACATTATTATTTAGGTTTGGATGAGTTATTCTGGACATTATACTTTACATATTAAAACAATCTTGGTCTGACCAATAATTTAATTTCAGTAATACCTATAATTTTTCCCAGCATATCTTTGTTTCTTCCCCACACCTTTGTGTTATTATTGGCATACATACTAGATTTAGTTACATTATATGCACAATGACAGTTTTCATTTTTTTTTTTTTTTTTACTGGGTATTGAACTCATGACCTTGAGCTTTCCAGGCAGGCTCTGTGCCACTGAGCTACATCTCTAGTCCCACAATGAGAGTTTTAGCACAATTATTTTTTAATTCAGTGAACTTCAATGTTTTACTATCATTTATTTTTATGTTGTGTTCACATTGTCTTTTTTACTTTCATTAGCACGTTTGAAGTACATAATCACTGCCTTCATTAAAGAGAATCCATACATGTATTTAACACATTTTAATTTCTTTGTTTTTTTTCTCTCCACTCCCTTGTATGTTTCAGCATCAGATTCATTTATTTATCTTATAAGGTCTTATAAAGTTAGTTATCATTTGCAGAGACTGAAAACCAGACTAACAGGCCAATAAATATATAAAACATATAAGGCTTTGGTACTGAGAAAAAATACTTTTAGTTGACAGAAGAAAACTTTATAAACAATAGTACATTATATTGTCATATATGAGAATTATCTGCCTATTTTTCTGCCCACCTACCTTACTGTATTATCTCTACAGTTACATTTACCAGTGATCTCATTTGTAAGTGTGGCTTTGTTATTACCTAGTATTCTTTCACTTTATTCTGAAAGGAATCTTTTTTGTACTGGATGTGACTAGTGAAAAGTATTGTGCTTACATTTCTAATAAGTTATTGCTTAATTTCTCATTAATATTTGAAAGAGAGTTTAATTGAATAAAGAACTCTTATTTGTCAGCAATTGTTTGGAGCCTTTAAGTATGTTTTTTGCCATTCTATCGCTTGCTGGCTTTCATAGTTTAGGATGAGCGATCAGTTCTTTCTCGTATTATTGAGCCCTTGTGAGTTTTCTCTTGTTTTCAAGATCCTGTTTCAGGGTTTTAACAGTTTAACCATAAGGTTTACAGAAGTTTGTTTTTGTTTCTCCTCCTTGGAGGTCACTGAATGTGTAGGTTAAAAATTTCATAGAATTTGAGACATTTTCAAGCATCATTTCCTCAAGTACTCTTCCCACTCTTTTCCTTTCCTGCTCTTCTAGTATTTCCCTTACAGGTATGATGGTGCATTTGGTCGTGTTACACAAACTTCAGAGACTCCATTACTTTTTCCTCATTTGTTCATTATTTCTTAGCTTAGATAATTTTAGTGGCTCTACTGAAATATACCAAGCTCTTCAATTTCTTTATTCTTTCTTCACAAACTGAAATCTGTTGCTCCACTTTTCTATGGAATTTTAAAAATTCCACTTTTGCCCTTGTCCGTTATAGAGGTTTATTTGATTTTCAATATTATTTTTATATCTTTATCAATTTCTCTATTTTCTAAGACCTGCTAATTTTTTGAGCATGGATTCCATCAGTCGTTTGAGTTCATATATGTTAGACAGTTCCAGCATTTCTTGTTAGTGGTTTTCCTGGAGTAATTTTATATTGTCTCTGTTTCTTCTCATGAAGGCACAGAAGCCTCTGATCATTAACTTAGTGTTCACCGGAAGATTTGAAAAATATTTGTGTCAATAACTTGCAGCAAATTCTTCTGACTTTCTCATGGGGCTTTATGTGTTTTGTGACACTCTTTCAATGTTCTGGCAGTTTACAGCTGTGTTGGCACAGATTACTAAAATGGGGCACAAGTGAAAGATTAGGGTACCCATTCATTTTTTCTGTTTGTGCACACAGTTTTGTACATTTATATGTCCCTCTAGGGTTCGGGAATATATTAGACCTTTCCAAAGTTGTTCATGAACTTCTCATTCCTTAGATATTTTTAATTTGTACACTAGTTTCCTGTTGGCCATAACTGGTATTGCCAACACAGTAGCTGTAAATTGTTAAAACTACTGTTGATTATTTTCATTATTTACCTTGGAATGGGGCTTTTCCCAATGGGAAAGGTGTGTCCCAGGTCAAATAATGACTAGTACTCCAATGAGAATTTTCTAAGGAGACCTTAGACAGGTCAAATAATTATGATTTTCTTGGGATCAGGCTGTCTCAGGAGCTCAAATCCAGTCTATATCATTCAGGGAGGTATAAACTGAATTCTGTAAAAAATGATGCTGATATTTTACAGTTTCCCATTGACTTTTGAACTCACATTTACTTTTGATTTCTTGCCCTGTCTGAAGTTGAACTCACATTTACTTTAGATTTCTCAAAAAGCCATAAAGTATGGTAATTTTCAAAATGAATGTCATCCATAAATATAAATTAATTTACATTCTATTGTCTATGAAAATAGAGTAGATTCCAGTCTATTATTTGATTTTCCTTCACATTATAGGTTTGCATGTATGGTAGCCTATACTTCTCGGTGGGTCCAGTTACTGGTTTATTATTTACCTTTAGTGCCTGAACTCCACTACTGGTACTGATAATAAAAATAGAAACTCATTAAATTGCTGATCTGTACTAAATCATTTGCTTTAAAAGTCTTTTTAAAACTTCTAGGGTCTTGATATAATAGAGTGTTTGCTTAATTAATCAAATACTTAATTTTCAAGTTGAAATATTATTAAACATGACTATGTTTAATAATGTCTTGCTTCATTTCTTTTAAATGAATGTAAAGAAAATGGATGTTGGTATCTCTTAATATCATGTTACATAATTATTGTCATATTAAAATAGCAATATATCAGTCAATGCTTTAATCTCTAGGACTATAATTTTGAAAGAAGCATGATTAGTGTAGTTAAGAAATCTCTTAGAGTATGGAGAGGACTAACTTTAAAGTTAATCTCTATGCATTATGCAATGACTCCAAAGAGCAGAATACACATTTTTAGTACAAGTGTAGAATGTTTGCTTAATTAATCAAATACTTAATTTTCAAGTTGAAATTCTATTTTTTACTTTTAAACGTTTTGCGATTATTGATTTTTAGTGGTATTTCATGTTAAGGGAAAATGAAATCACAGTTCATTACTGTGCTCTATAATTTGTTTCTTTACCTCCTTGGAATGTGCTTTTGAGGGTGTGTTTAATCTTATAATTCTAAGTTTTTAAAAAATTATTGCTTCAATTAAATAAAAATTTAATCATATTTATTCTTTACATGGATGGTGACTTTTGACATAAAAGAAATAAAAAAGCTTGATACCATGAATGTATTCCTCCCAATAGCTACTTATTTTGGAGGCAGTTAATGTATTCAAATGATGGAAATATAAGTTTTGTAGTGTACCAAGGAAAGGAATGTTCTGGACTCTTGGTATAAGTTGGAAGATAAATTCAGCATCCAAAAAAGTGATATATGTGGAGAAAATGAGATCTCAGTGATAAAGTAAGATAGTCTAGAATCCACTGCAATTCCCGAGAGTTTAAAATCTAAGACTGACGCACTCTTCTATCCAGAAATCTCCTTCACCTTTTACCCCTGCTGTCAATACAACGGATACTTTGAAATTTCACACAAACCAAGCTGATATAAAAGTTACACGCACACACACAAAGCAGACTTCAGCACTTTCATGCTAACTCATTTCTACCAATTGTGCTTAAGTTCTTTCACAGTATGCACAACTATCATACAGTGACCCTGGCAGGTCCTGTACTACAAAGCAGTTGTTTCTGCTCTGTTTCTCTTCTCCACAGTTTAAACAGCTGGGGCTTGTTATGGCTTCCAGGAAGGAAACGAGATCTCAGAGGTTTAGAAAACCTTTGTTTCTGGAAAGTCAGAAATTGTGGGCAGTGAGGAGGACAGGCAGCTGATCTGTCATTTATGATGTGGAGAGACACAGACCCTTGATCCCACATAACCTGTGCAGTTTTGTAAATACTAAACTACACAGTTAGGGTGAAAAGTGCCAAACACAGATTTAGGTTACTGCTCATCCTCTCCTAAAATACAACTTCAACATATTATGAATTGTTTAGTGAGGTTCTTTGACACACATGTTTTAAGCAGCCCAAATGTCTCATTTATTGTGTTTAAAGTTCATTTCTTAGGCTGAAGTCACTGAACAGTTGTTTTCTAGTGCAGCCCTTTAATGTAGGCATTTTTATCTACAAATTATGTGAGGAAATTAAGATTTATAGAGATTAGCTAGAAAGTAGCATTACCGGGAATGAACCCTCAATTTCCGACTTGAGTCTTACTAATACTTATATGCTTGGGAAAAGCCTCTCAAAGCCGTGCAAAGTCCCTGGAACCATGTGACTGGGAGAAGAGAGACACACGGGGAAGCCCACGATAACTAACTATTTTTAAACGCTTCCAGCTCTGTATGGCTGCACTAAGCAGAAAAGCAATTTTCTTTTCCTTCTTTTATTGTACTGCACAAAGGACACTATTCTGGCATCCAGAGCTCAAATCCAGTAATTTAAGATGAATATGCTCTGTACATTAGTTTAGGAAACATTTTAACAGCATTTTTGTGGCGTGGGGGCACTGTTGTGAATTTCCATAAGAAAGCTTCACCTGTGCTTTCCGAATGCAGATTGTTTAGAAGATTGTCTGGCCATATTATATCATAATTTAAAAACAAATACATCTACATAAATAAAAGCATATGCTCTAAGAACTGGTAAATAAATATATGTTCATCTAGAATAGTTAGGAACTGTGAAAATATAATTCTAGGTTTATAACTGTCTATATGAACATTATATATAAATCACCACATAGTATAAACTTTACATATATGTAACATTTTTTTGCTCCCAATACAATAAAATGAGCTTTTTGCAGCTTGTCAGAAAATTACAGCATAGCTCATGGCTGTTACCAGGAGCTATTCCTGGGAACAACTAAGTAAGCCTATGAAGTTTAATGAAGCTTCAGAAACACATGCAAAATGTATTAAGCTTCTGAGTAATGAAGTGACAATTTATGAAATTTGACCTGCAGAGAAAAAAGTAAAGGAAGCTTTTGGCATTAGTCTTATATAACTAAAAAACAAAATAAAGTTCCTCCAACTCCTATATATATGTGCCCAACTTTCTCAAGCATTTTAGGATTTTCCCAAAATCAAAGAATTAAAAGCCATTAGTCCTGTAATATGCATAAAAACTCAAGTAATTAATGTCCCCCAAAGACACATTTCCTGTTAAGTAATTTATTTACCTTGGGGATGTATTTACTATCAAATAAATACATGTTTCATTGAAAGTTATCTTTGTTAGCCTATAAAGCAAGATTTGAGTTTCCTCACTTTCAAAAATCATAGTTTTTGATTAGTATTTCCTCTGGCTTACCTTTTTCTAACTTTGGTTAGAAAAATATCTCTCCAGTAGTTTATTTCTATTGTATTCTAGTTTCTCATTAAAAGTAATCAGAGCTTCAAAAATATAGCATGTTGCTATACTTTGAATGTCTCCTGCAAGATACATGGTGGAATCCCTTCCCTCCTCGCTCTGTTCTTTTCTCAAACCTATGTCAGACATCCTTACTTGGCCTTCTATAAGATTTACACAACAGGAGAGACCTCACCGGATGTCTGTATTATGTTCCTGGTTAATTGTTCATGATAAATCATCCGATCTCATGCACAGTATTCTGTTACTGCAACACAACCCACAGGAAGATACACATAAAGGAAGGATTTTACATTTTAGTAGTGCATTTAATATATTATACCTGCAGAATTTTTCCAAAATTTGTATGCTATTCCTTGTACTGCTGGAAGACTTCGATAGATCTATTGTGATAGATAAGTAAACTTTCTCAATAAGCTTCCATCAAGTTCAACAGTTTTCACATTTATCTTTAAAAAATTCATATATTTCCCTGCCATCAAAGTATTAGGAATTACACATGCAAAGTGCTAAATACTATCCATTGCTACTCAAAAACAGCATTTAATTTTCTGCAGAAATTTATTCAGAATAGTATCATATATACCTCCAAAACTTTCAGGCCTGAACCTGAAAGTTTGGTTTTACCTCTTCAAATATTTCATGTATAGTAGCTCCTGGTGAAAGTTTTACATGTAAATGGCTATTGATATATTTAAGATATATGTAAAAAAACAAATGGAATTCTTAGTTCTCAGTCACTCTCCCCACACCAGTATGAAGCAAGCACAAAATAACTGGTATTGTAAGGTAATTAGTCAGATGCGGAAAGACCATAAGAGCTATAATAATATGAGTAATTTTAGATATTATTCATAGTTACATATTTGTATTCTTGTATAAGGTCTTCTAAGAGGGTCTGTGCGAAATATAAAATTTGATCTTGATAAACAAATGTTATTTAATATTTTCAGGATGAAAAATATTTTAGTAGAAAATAACTGATGGGGTAAGACAAGTGGAGAAAAAAATAGCTTCTTATTATAGTGACTACAGTGTCCTCCTGAGCAAACTGCTCTGGGTTCACAGTTTCCCACTGGTGAATCGATTGTCATCCATGATCAGTAGAAGTTTACATGTACTTCATATCTAACTTTGAGGTGGAAAATGCAATTAACTTTCTCTCTTTCCGTTCTTTCTTTTTCTCTCTTTCTCCCTTCCTTCCTTCCTTCCTTCCTTCCTTCCCTCCCTTCCTTCCTTCCTTCCTTCCTTCCTTCCTTCCTTCCTTCCTTCCTTCCTTCCCTTCCTTCCCTCCTTTCCTCTCTCTATCTTCTCTCTCTCTCTCCCTCTCTTTCTCTCCCTCTCTCTTTCTTTCTCTTTTTGAGACAGGGTCTTATTATGCAGTTCAGGCTGGGCTTGAACTCATTTTGGAGCCCAGAAGAAGTAATCTTCCTCCTCAGCCTACTGTATTGGGATTACAGGTGTGCACCAACACACCCAGCTGAAAATACAAACTTTACAAAGGCGAACTGGGTTAAATTTCAAAGTCATGTAAAGAACAACATTTGAAATCACAAAAATTCTATTCATAATCAGACTTGCAATAAAAATAAAATGAAACCTAGGAGTTACATTAATTATACTGGAAAATACTTGCAGTTTACTTAGTAGAACTGTATAATTAGGGCCCTGTAGGTATTTTCTCGGCAGACACTGTTTGACAATTACATGAAGGGCAATATTCACAAATAAACTTTCCATGTCAATTTTCAGTATGTTATGGCATCACTTCATTGGTTATAGAAGGGGACCAACTAGAATGAGTTAGACAATTTGTAGAAGTGACATCACTAGTAGTTTGAAAATAAAGATTTTAATTTTAAAATCACAGGGTAATGCATTTTTTAAATTCTTCCTCATACACGCACTTGTATTTTTTCTCTTATTTTGCCGCCAGAGAAGCTGAATTTAAACACAGCCTTTAATGTATCAACTGACATCTTTTTTATATTCTTTAATGCATCATATGGTTCTTTTTTATTCTAAAGAGAAAAAAATAAAAGTAACAATAAAACAGTTTCAAACCAGGTTAGAGGAGAGCAGCAATAATTAATGTCGTGCATATTGTCGTCATTATAGGCATTCAGAGCATGAGACCTAGGCACGATGTCTTGTCCAAACTATATTAGCATAAACATTTCCTTTCAGCTTTCTGTATAACTAGCTTAACTATCTTGTATGCAAATATTTTTTTCTTTTTTCTTTCCTTTCCCCTTTCTCCCATCATAGTTTTATTTTCCTTTTGAACAGTTTCTTCCAAAATGGCAATACTTATTGTGCATTTTGGATCTTGTTTACTCAGTTTCTCATCCTAGTGAGACAATATGATGTTTATAAAACCAAGTCTGATTTATTTCATTTATGAGTATGGTCTTGAGCAGCATCCATTCACCCCTAAAAGTCTGCAGTTTATCCTTCTTTATGGCTGAGTGGTACTCCATTTCATATATATATATATATATATATATATATATATATTTTTTAAAGAGAATTAAAAAGCAGTAGAAATGATACAGAATTTGAAAACAAGACGATAGGAAATTAAAAATGGTTATCATATTGCCTATTGTTATCTTCAGAGTAGTTGTTCAGATTACCATATACAGGCACGTAAAATTGATTAAACGCTATAAGCACCAACTGTTCCTTTCAATAATCTAATAGAAATTAGTAGTACCGTTATCTTAGCCATCTTGTGTGTGTATAGATATATTTTTCCTTTCTTTTCTCTTTCCCTTATCCCAGCTGTTCTTTCCTTTGGAGCAATTTCTTTCCCTTTCACGGTATCTATTGTACCTTTTAAAATTTATTTACTGTTTCATTTGCTTACACTAGGGAGATAATACGATGTTTACACATGTGAGATACATTTCGCTTATGTACATGGTCTTTAGTTGCATCCAACAAGCCTCAAGGTTTTTTTCTATCTATTCCTCAGTTGATGGGTATTTAGGTTGTTTCCAAGATTTAGCTATTTCAGATTATGCTGCTATAAAAAGGTATACAGATATTTCTTTGGTATGATGTTTTTAATTCTTCTGGGAAAATACTCAGAATGGAAATGGCTGGGTAGAACGAGACCTCTAATTCCAGTTTTTGAAGGAATTTCCACACTGATTTCTACAGGGGTTGTACCAGTCTATATTTGCATCAGCAGTGGAAAGTGTTCATTTTTCCACATTCCCCTCTACCATTTGTTATTAGTTGATTTTTTGATGGTGGCCATTGTTTCTGGGGTGAGATGGAATCTCAGTGCTGTTTTAATCTGCATCATTCCAATAAACAATGATCCCAAACATTTTTCAGGTATTTATTTGCCTATAAGTGGTTCACTTGTTTGAGAATCACACTTAAGTAAATTCTATCTTCTTAAAAGCTTGCATTTAACGAATGAAATGATAAAATAATATTGAAAAATTTAACAGCAAAAATAATGAATGTTTTATATAAAGGAAATATGAGTAGCTACAGAGCTGTATATATAATTACGCCACATGAAAGAGAACTCCAGATACTACAGCTCATAGTCATTGCATTAAACTTACAGTTTTTGCTTCATTGCTAAGGGTTCATTAGTCCATTAGAAAGTATTAGATGAGTAAGAACTAAAAATCAGATACTATACTGCTGTTGGTACAGAGAAGATACATGGTAGATGTTTCCCCACTAGCAAGAAAACTATAGAATTATATTAAAAAGACTTCCCCAGTATTGCCTTTTATTCCGTGTTTTGAAATACTGAGAATTCTAGCAAGAGGCAAAGTAAGAATTTTTGTACAATAGTGAGGCATCTTTTGTTAGTAGCTGCAAGAATCAATGTAAATAGCAGTGCACTCAGTTGGCACAAAATAAAGGACCCATTAATGACAGTAGTGGGGGAGGGGGAGGTGAACCAAGAGACAGAAGACAGCTGCATAGAGGTCTCTATAAAGGGAAGCGGGCTTCTAGAGTGTAGACTTGAAAATTATGATGCAAGTTTAGAAAAGTCAATGCAGTAATCAAGGCATTTGTTTAACCTGATGGGCTATAGGTACAAGACAAAGCTACAGTAATGCAAATAATTTAGAGAAATGCAGGTAAGAATGGAACCAGCATAAGGTATTAAACCAACAGATCATAATTTAAACAACCTTCAGTGTAGGAAGAGGTAGTAAACACAGGTGCAAAGAGAAATGTGCAGAAGAATGTGGATCCCCGCAGCAAGCTGGACAGCAGTTTGGGAGGAAGGCGAAGGGCAGGGAAGGGGGGTCCTTGTTCACAGAAGTGTGTCTGACCCGAAAGAAGAGCTGCAAACAAGAGACGTGGGTTTCCTCCAGGCCACGCACTGGAAGGGTCTGAGCGTCAGGTGAAGTCTCCCACGCCAAATCCAGTAAGTAGAGGAGTGTAACAGATTTATGGTATTTTTGACTCATCATTGAAAATTATATTGGGTTTTCATGCCCATATAATTAATTTTTAATTTTACTATTCACTATGTATTTTTCCTTGTACACTCGGGTAATATTTACATAACTTATTCTTACCTAAACACAGTTATTATAAATTATATATTAGAATAACGAAAAGAACTTATATTTTTGAATATTTACAAATACATATTCTCATTAGAATGAAAACAGTGAATCTTTCTGATAAGTCAAAAACAGTATAATTAGCATGTCACAGAATATTGGGAATTTTCATAGAGAAGAGCAAAAACTTCTTTATTTAATTTCTTTTTAACACATAATTGCATGGGAAAAAACTGACTTCAAAAATAATTTTGTGTCATTACATGTGTCAACTCTTTAAGGAAAGAATAAATAATGATACAATGGAGTCAATTTTTCTCATAGTATTTTGCATTATCTAGAATGTGAAACCATCAAGCGATTCATTTGACTTCGAGGATGTTACTTCAGATGCGACACAACTGTGGTTCAGGAAGAATTAAAACTAAGAAATACAATTAATTGTGTGTATTCAAGTGACGCCTTTTGGTGAAAATTTATCATTAAAAGGTTAGAGTGAATTTATTTTCGTGGCTATGAGGGATAGACATGCAGAGAATGTTCTTGCTGTTTTGGCTCAGCTAAGGCTTTTGTCTTTGCTTCTTAACCGCATTAATTCAATCAGAGGTGAGCCGTGTGATGAATTGCTTGTGCTTACCTTCGCTTCAATCTGTTTAGTATCTGGATTCTGAAACAAAAACTTGATTTTGCTCTTGCCATCATCCGAAGAACCTTTAAGCTGAGAAAATTTATACCTCCACAGCACAGCCTAAAAGGAACAAGAGAAATGTATGTGAGTCACTGTAACTAATGTCTGTATTTAATCCAAGAAACAGGTTCAAAGTTGTGAAAGTTAATCACCTAACTGTAGAACTATGTCAGTTGTAAATGTAAATGAAAACCAGGTGGAGTGGTGCAGGTCCATCATCCCAGCCCTGGGGAGACTGAGGCAGGATGATCACTGCAACTTTGAGGCCAGCCTGGGCTCCACAGTGAGTTCAAGGCTAGCCTGAACTACACAGCAAGATACTGTCTCAAAAAAAGTGTAAATGAAAACATATTTATGAAAACATATTTTAATATTCAATGTATTCTTTAATTTTCAGAAATAATTTTTGGACCTATAAAATTTTTATTGCAAAGATATATATAAGTAAATAAGATCTCAGTCTTGTGTCATATTTTAAAGGGAATTAATTGTGCCTTTCACTTGAATCAGTAAAAGTGATGAAATTTTTGAATGAATAGTTCTGGAACTTTCTCTCGAAGCTCAAACTAGTGATCTGTCGCTTTCTTGAGATGACATACCAGTTGAATAAATAATGTTTGGGCCTGAGGGCATAGTTCAGTGGTGCAGCGATTTTCTAGCATTCATGAGGCCCTTTGCTTAGTCCCAACTCTGCAAATGGTACAAACATATATAACTATATATAAGTATTATAAAGATGTACGTGATGCTTTCATGCATCTGAACTAGAACAAGTGTTTCACAGAGGCCTCTGCTTCAGATTATGCTTTTGAAACTGAGTCTGTTTCTGAAATACAGTATTTTACAAATATAATTCTCTTAACCCAAAGTAACAAAAATCTGTGCACTTTCAAATGGAAAAATAGAGATACAAAAAGATTAAATTGGAAAGAAGTAGAGATTTTACATTATGGTTTTTATATTTTCTGTACTATAAGTCCTATTGACTAATAGTAAATACAGTGCTTTGCTCTTTGGCACACTGAACTGCAAATATGCATGTTTGGTGAAAAAATGCCAGTCACATAAATCATTAAAGGCAAAACGGTGTGTGTTTCAAATACAATCACACACCATGTGGTTTTGGGATTTTGCTGTTATTTTTTAAAAATATTTTTATAAGAATATGTTTGCAGTACATAATAATTACATTCCTCATGGGGCCCTTGTGTTTTAAATTCAGGAAAGGGAGCGAAGAGATGCGGGGAATGGGCCCGGAGGGGGATGGGAAGTGAATGGATAAAGAAGATGTACTGTGAACATGTATCAACTCCCTCCCTGCAAGAAATAGAATCACTATGTAATGCAAATATTTACCAATGATGAAAAGAGCAAAACAAAAGACAGTATATCTTAGTGTGACTTTGACTCAGTGTATGATGTAAAGAAATACTTTCAACAAATTATATTTCATTAAAAATGGTTTCTAAATAGGTCAAAACCATAACTGATCTATTTAAAATATTTTTAGTGCAGTAGTGGTTAAGCTATTTTCTCCAATAAAGTTGTAAAGAAATAAAGAGTAAAATATGAGTCTTGCATTTTTTCAGAAAAATATTTGACAAAAATATATATAAATGTCATATGCACATGTGAATATATTCACTTTGACTTATAGAAAGTAAGTTACAGTAAAACATGTGAAAATGAATTTTACAGTTTTAGACCCTTGCAATCTGTGTCTCTTAAAGCTTTAAATTCTTTAAACAGATTGTCAAATGAAAAAGCACTGTCTCTTCACCCAGCAAAATAAACAATAATGTTTCATAAAATGCTTGTTCTCTAAATGTATTTCATATTGGCACTGAGAAAAATAAGATTAGTAAAGTATGCAAAGGATCCATTTAACATGAAACGAAAATGGGCAAGGAAACTTTTATCTCCCGCCAACAGCTGCAACAGGAATTTTCCTCATGGTAATATTTTCGGCTTAGCTACTCAGGTTTATGATAAGTAGACATTACTAGTGGTCTATGTTTTGCAACATGTGGTGACTTTAATGCTAGGGTACATGTATGTCTAAAAGTCAGACTGAGTTACACACACTATTAACTTCGGTGCAGTTCAAATCTGGTTTTTTCCCCCCTCTTATTTGCTTTGTGGTTCATTCCCCAAACAAGCATGCTAAAAGCCAACATCATGAAGATTTTCCCCTAACATTCCTTAAATTTTATACATTTTTATTAGTATACATTTGCTGTATAAGTTTAAGTCCCTCGTGTGGAGTTGGTACTTGTATGTAACACATCTTAATACCTTGTCTCATACCCTTTCCTTCCTCCTCCACCTCTAGGGTTTTAATTCTTAAATTTACATCTGTGACGCATTCTGTGTGATGTTTGATAAAGTAAAGGTCCAACCTCACTCTTTGAACTTGAGCATTAAGTTTTAGTAATATCATTAGTTGAAAGACTTTTCATTCCCCATTGAATGCTTTTGCCACCCTTGTTGAAAATGATTTGACATATGTGTAAGGATTTATCTCTGTGATCTCTATTCTATCCAAAGATCTGTTATGGGGACAATTTTGGTTACTACAGCTCTACAGTAAATATTGAAATCAGAAATCTAACATATCTAACTTTGATTTTTTTCAAGATTCCTTTGGTTATGTGGGGTCTTTTGAGATTTTACAAGAACTTTAGTATGAATTTTCTATTTCTTCAAAAACTTCAATGAGATTCTAATAGGGATTACATTGAATGTGTGCATTTCTTTTGGTTATGTTTCATCTTAGCAACATTAAGTATTTCAATCCATAAATACAAAATGTGCAGCATTTATATTAAGCTTATTAGGAATTTTATATTTTGATGCTATTTTACATAGAATTTGTCAAAGGTCTTTCTAGAGTATCGTCGTTACTGTACAGAAACTCACCTAATATGTGTGTGCTGATTTTGTATACCACCATTTTTGAAATTAGTTTTTAGCTCTAACTGTGTGTGCGCATGTATGTGTATGTGTTTGTGGGTGGTCCACATATCAGACAATGCCATATTTAAAAAGATATAATATCGCTTCTTATTTGTGTTAACTAGTATTTTCAATGCATGGTAAACAGAAATGCAGGTTTCTTTATCATATTTCTGATTTAAAGGATGACTTTAAATTTTTATCTAGTAAGTCTGATACTAACTGCGGTTTTTTCATATATTATACTACTTTATTAAGAAGGATTGATGCATTTTGTGAAATTTTTTTCTGAATTAACTGATACATGTTTATTAATCTTCATTCGAACAATGTGATATATAATATTAACTGATTGGAAGATGTTGAAACTTTCTTGTATTCTGAGAATAAATATTCAATATTTCTAATAACTTTGGTCTGTTGCTGAAAACTGTTTTAGCATTTGGTTGAATTTTTCATTCATATTCCTAAGGAATATTGACCTGTTGTTTGATTTTTTTTTCATGTAGTAACTTTGCCTGATTTTGGTTTTAAAATAATTTCAAATGATTCTCAGAATGAGTTAGAAAGTGTTCTTACCCCTAGGATTTTTTGTGACATTTGGGAATTACTGTTTATATTTTCTAAATGTTTGGTGGCATTCACAAGGTAAATCACGATGGAAGCCTTTTGTTTATTGGGCGATGTATAACCATAGATTCAACCTTCTTAAAATTACTTTACTTCCACTAGGGTAATGTTTCTAGAAATTCCATCCTTTCACCTATGTTACTAAAATTGCTGAAGTACAATTCTTCGTGATCCGTTTGTTCTTCAATATTTTCCTCATACCTCTGCTGTCTTTTCTTGGTCGCTTCCAAGTTTTGGCAATAATGTGTAAAAGTTCTCTTACACATAAAAGCACTTTACATAGATCGATCGATGGATAGTTAGATGATAGACAGATAGATGGACAGAGAGATGTCTAGATGGATAGACAGATGCTAGGTAGGTAACCAGATAGATACATGCAGGTTTTTGTGAGGACATAAGTGTTTAGCATCTTTAAGGCTTAATGAAGCACTGCAGAGTGTTAATGCTCCACCATGTAGGAAAGGTGTGATTACCGATGCAGGGAATCACAAACTTGTTTTCCATAGTATCCGTGCCATTTTGTCCTCTTACAGAGAACAGTGAGAGATCCCGCGCCTCCATATCTTTGCCAGCATTCAGAGTTTCCACGTTTTCGGTTCTAGACATTCTTGTAAGTCTATAGTGGCTTTTCTGTCCTGCTTTAATTCACAAATTCACACTTCCATCAGAACCCGTGCTGTGGAGCATCGTGTTATAGATTTAATTCAGATATTTATATCTTCTTTGGTGTTGAAGTCTGGCCCATTTTAAGAACTCAGGCTATTTTCTTATTGTTGAGTTCTGAGAGGTCTTTGTGTATTTTACTTTATATAAAGTGATTTTGCTAGGTCTTTCTCTCACGTGTGGCTCTTCCCTTCATTTTCTTGACACCAAAGTCAGGCTGATGAATCATTGCTTTGATGAACTGCATGGATTGTGCCTTAGATGGGTTCACATCTAAACTTAAAGTCCCTTGGTTTTCCCCTTTGTTATCCTCTAGCAGTCACATAGTTTTTCACCTTACATATCACCCTTGTGTTGCTTCTTAAGTTAATTTTTGTGGAAAGTGTGAGGTCTGTGAAATCATTCATTTTTCTGCATGTGGGTGTCTTCTTCTTTCAGGATCATTTACTTAAAAGATTATATGTTCTCCATTGCATTGCCTTTGGTCTGGTATCAAAGACCATTTAATTCTATTTATGTGTGTCTATTTCTGTGCCCTGTAATCCATTCCACTGATGTATTTGCCTTTCTTTATTTCACAAAATACCACACTGAATTATCTCCCTTTTAAGCTATGTTTGCATGAAATTTTTTCTCACCATTTTTCTTTTCAAACCATCTGGATAGCTTTACAATAAATACTGAAGTGAAATAAGTCAGTTCACCAAATTTCTTTCTCTTCATTAGTTTCATTCTGGGTCTTCTGCCTCTCTATGGAAATAATAGAATCAGTTTTTCATGTATGTAAAATAACAGGCCAGCACTTGGATTAAATAATAGTGTTGTTCAATTCTCTATGTCTATACAAATTTTGCTTCTATTTTTAATTCAATTGTTTACGTGGGTGTAGAAAATTTTCCAGTTATTACCATAAAAATATTTCTTGCTCCACTCTGTAAATACTTACTTCATGTACTTTTGGGGTTCTGAAGTTTTGTTCATTTATATTATATGTATTATTCTTGCATCTCCTTGAGGAATTTTTTCTTTAATCAATGCATAATGTCTTCTGTGTCTTGCAACAAAGAGACACTTTCTGTTATGTTACTTTAAACACACATCTTACTTTTAGCCACTATTTGCATACGATATCTTTTTTCTTCATTTGTCCTTCAAATAATCTGTGCCTTTATTATTAGTATTAGTCTCTTATGGGCAGGATATGACTTCATTTTTTATTTTAAAGAGGCTAGTAAAAAAAAGAACAATAGCAAAATAAAAACAAAACAAAGCAAGGACATTAAAAATGATATGTGGTTTCAAACCAAATGATAGGGGTTAACAGTGGTTGTTATATTACATATTGTAATCTTCAACAGAGTTGTTCAGATTATCAGATATAAGAATGGAATACTGATCAAACCATTAAAGAGAACAAGAAATAATAACTTAGGAAAAGCAGAGTGTCACTAGACAGGATGGTAGGAATTCACCAGTGGTTGTTGTATAGCATATTGTTGTATTTAAATCATTTTTAATACAACATGTTAAACAGGGGGGAAGTTGCTGCTTTATGGGAAACAAGTTTCTCTTTTGAAAAAATTGCGGTGACAGTTGCACAAAAAGTGGTTCAGGAAATTCCTGAAATTCACTCAAAGCACATATGAGCTAAAATGCTCAAATTTTAAAATTAATGTTTAAAAACAACAAAACTCTAAATGTCCTAAAATAAGAAACAACAATGAGAAATTTATTAAATAATATAATTATATTGAAGCATAGAAAATTTATATAGGATATCACCCATTTTATTCATATAGTCACCCAATATTATTCTAATAGATTCGATATGTTACTCTGTTATCTAGAGAGAGAAATAAGGCATCACACTCCTGGAAGTGTTAATCTGTTTGAATTCACCCCTTATCATTGCTCCTTACTTATATAAAAGTGTGCAGCTCTTTGAGAAAAAGTCTAATCATTTCAGATTGCCTTAAATTTTTAAATCTGTTATCATATAGCCTCTATTATGACTACAATTATCAGTAGAAATTAACTTTCTGAGTAAAACATAGAACAGCTAAATTCTCTATCTCATAATTTACTTGAATCCTGTGCTTCAAAGAGTGAAAGAAAGAACCCAAAGTATAGTAAAAATCACAAGAAAGTACATAAGTATTTAGTAATTTTTAAAATTGCATAGTAGTAATAAGATATTACAAACCCATACATATATAACAAAGGAATATATGATAAGCATAACTGAAAGAAAATTTCTTAGCAGAAGACAGCATATGCTAAAATGAAGGGGAGACTGCTATTATCAGCTAAATTCTAAAGAGTATGTGGAGAGAAATCATTTAACAAAGAAGAAAAATGATACTAGTAAATAAATGAAAATATATTCTATCTCCTAAAATCAAGAATGTTTTATTAATATTAAAATGACAGTTTTATTCACTCATTACATTAGTAAAGATCACTAGAAATTATATTAAATAAGGCTAATAAGCTTATTTTAAACCAAATATTTGCATAATATTTCTAGAAACAGTGTGACCTTTATTTAGCTCATAGCCTGTGTGGGTTTCAGTCCGTAATTGGATGGCTCCAAGGCAGAGTGGCACATGGCAGAGGGGCAACATTTCATGGCATGAGACAGCAAAAGCGACAAGAGAGGACAGAGAGACAGGCCTTTTTCTGTCCCTTTTATCTTACCCAAAATGCAGGGATTAGGGCACTGCCAATCCCATCAGTGGAGTGACTCAGCAATTACCCACTCTTCATCCCAGCATTGAAACATGAATAGATGCATGTATAAGGGTATACAATTCTGAACAACTGGCTTAAGCATTCTTTTGGCACTCATATTTTTTACACCAGCATATTGTCATTAAGTTTCCAATGAATAAATCTTATGGCACTTGTATTTGGAATATTCATGATGAGAAAGGTGAGTGGGTATTGCTAGATTTCTGTAAGATGCTATTTATAAGTCTTTTTGTGCACCACTGTAAATTGATGGTAGCTGACTGAGAAGTGGACTAAGGTTATAATGGGTGACCTGTTGGGCAGGAGTACAAAGTGGGGTTGCTGTTATTCCACAGACTCTGGCATTTTTTTGCCTCAAAAGCTTTTCAATCTGTGTAAAAAGCAAACCCCAATGTAGTAACATCAGAACACACAATGACTCTGTGAGGTAATGCATATTCCATGTAGCTGAATGACCTGTTTCTCAAAGAATGTAAATATGGTCCAAAGTGGAATGGTATACATGCACACAACTTTTCTGCCAACTTAAACATTCTCTGGCAGTAATAAGGATTCAACCCGGGACCTCACAGTGAGTTTTGCATCCAGATTTTGTTCATTTTTAAATTTTGAGACAGAGCCTAGCTATGTCAAGGTGGTGGATTAACTGATGGTCAACTTGAAACACCCAGCTGAACTGAGTCAGTGTGGTGCTGGGTGTGGGAGTCCCATCTGAGGGTTGTGGCCAACAGCACAAAAGGAGAACTGGAGGGAAGATGCTGTATGATTGATTCTCCTGGAGAACTTGTCACGCTGGTTTTCCTGATATGAACTCAGCTGTTCTTATTGCTGGAGGAGCTCAGGACATTGCTATTGCTGCTGATGGCTACAATGATTTTCTGGGGAGCTCTGGTTCTTACCTTGAGAGTTGCTTCCTGGCTCCAGTGCAGATCCCTCAGCCTGCTGGCACAGATCTTTCATTCTGCTGGCACAGACTTTCTAGCTTCTACTACTCACTTCTGGGCCTTCTCAGTGCAGATTGTTGACACAGATTTACATGAGACATTGCTGTAGGCTCCAGGCCTCCAGCTAGACTCATGGAGGACACTCAAGTGGGATCCAGGCCCTCAGCTGGACTCTTTGGGTTGTTAGTGTGTGGACAAATTCCCCGCAATCTTTTGCATTTAACTGTTTGAGTGGATGTAATAAAATAACCCTATAAATACGTGTACTGTATTAAACCCTTTACTTGTACACTCTGACTACAGCAGGGTTTGTTGTAGTCACTCAGTAAGTTCCCCGAGCTGGATTTAAACTTATGATCCTCCTGCCTCAGCCTCCAAGACTACAACCATGCCTGGAAATTTTAAAATCATTTAACTAGTCCAAAATGTACAATGTATAATAATAATTCCTTTATAAAGTGCATGTAGAGCTTTGTTGGAAAAAATGAGTTTGCATGAATCCATAATAAAACTTAGAAAAATATAGAATTTGTCTTTATTTTTCATTCTAATATAGTTCATGTATATTGCTAAAGTCATAATTGCACACATAAGAATTTGTAAAGATAAATATTGCCTACCATAAAGTTTAACGGTGGAGCTTTCCACAGTCCATTATAAAATATTCTTTGACTTGCCTTTAAATTTGTTTTATTTTAAAGGTAACTCATTCAATGCATAAAGCTTTTGGTGCATAGTACCCATAACAGCGAGGCAGAGAGGCAGCAGTGAAGAGGTGGCACAGCAATAGTAAGAACAGGTGAAACTCTGGACGGATTGTTTAGATCTTTTAAGAGATGTGAGTTCATTAATATTTGGGTTTCTTTGAAAACCTCTAATGTGGCAATCGTCCTTTTCATGCTCTTTAATTCTCTGTCCAGTTCCGCCCTTCCCAGTGTGTAAGGCAGCCTTCTCCACATTCCAGGGGTGACAGAAAGCTGGGTGTGTCTTTCCTCCATAGCCCTCCTGCTTGTCCAAATGTATTCAAATCACCTTTTCACATTAGAAAAAAGGAGAAGGTGGGAGGAGGAAGAGGAGCAGGGATTTTATGTCTGCTAAATTCTAGTTGCATTACAGTGTGGATTGCATTTTCCTCTCAAGACTGTGGCTCCAATTTTTGAAATACAATTATTCGCCACAGCCTGTCCAGAGCATCCTGTGGATCAGGGCTGGCACCCCCACCTCTCCGCCACTAGGAGTACCTGCTGCCAGTGACCACCCTCTGTGCCTGGTCAATTCCTTGGCCACAGGAAACAGCTTTTCAGGGCAGAAGTCCTGTCTGACACAAAAGTACAAATCTTTGGCCCTGTTCTTGGTGACACATTCTGTAAGGAAACGCAAATGGAGGTGCAGAGTCTTCTTGATGGACTCTGAGCTCAGTCATCTGGGGGGTGGCTTATCCTTCGTCCCTGCTTTGTGTCTCTCTCTCTCCACACAGCTGCACCTCCCAAGCACACCATCCAACAAACACCTTTCTCTACTTTAGATACCATGTTGAAGACAGTTCCAACCTAATCCAATATAGATGCAAAGACAGCACCTTGGCGATAGACCACTTGCTAGCTGGCAGGCAACAGAGAACTCATCACTGAGAGTCAGTGGGGGTGTCAATGGTTTAGTTGTATTAATTACAACCTGTCAGACTCTATGACATTGGAAATGTCTGTTTGCGAGAAAGAGCCTGTATGAGACTGGTGTTAAATCCTCACAGGAAAATCTCACAATAGATATCTCTGGGTTCCTTAGTTAAGCAACGCCATTGCCAGGAAGTGTGAATGCCATACCATGGCACACAGGGGCACGGTAATAGACCCTGCTGGAGGGAGCAGTTCATATTTGCACGGAGCCACCATCATATCTGGGCTCTGTCTACCCCAGTAAGTTCTAAATTGTGGTAGGTCCATGTAGAAAGAGTTATGAGGTACAGTAAGTACACCCGGAATTATGTCTGAGAAGAGCCAGAGGGCACAAGGAACGACCTAGGCTGGTACACAGACCTCTCTCTGCTCCCCACTCGGGTCTGTACCGTTTCATAACCTTGTGAGCACAACACAGGGGCGCAGACTCTGATAGTTACCACAACAATTGTGAAATAGGAGGAACATGTTCAAACGGAAAGGAGAACTGGGGAGGGAGAGGGGAAAAGGAAGGGAAGGAAAAGGAAAAACTGAGAAAAGAAGGAAATAGTGAAAACAAAGCTTTTGTGAATTAGGAGGGAAAGAGGGTTTGAAGGGGAGGGGAATGGTAAAAATGAACAATCAAGGTATATCATGTGTAAGTACAAATCCCCTATGATTAATGTGATTATTATGTGTCCGTAAAAGGCACTAATAAACTTAATCAATTGAAAAACTAAAAAGGCTAGGACTTTATTCAAAGGGATACACTTACCATGTTGGTACAAGATAATATTGATTATTTCTTGAGTGTAATCTCTTTATTAGATGATCCTAAAATAAAGCATTGAGGGGAAAATATTTCCCAGCTGAACCAAGTATGCAGCATATATGTAGGTATCCACTCTTGGCAAAAAGAAGGGACCCGTGACCACAATATACACATCAAAATACAGAGGAGAAAGAGCTGAGTGGATAATCAGGAATCTGGAAGGAAATGATGTTGCAAGACTAGGGACAGGAATGTCCAAGGAAACCACTGGACAAACGTGTGTAATACTTCTGCAGCTTTGTATCAGCCAGTCTTTGCAATTGGCAGAAGGGACACATAAACCAATGGGAAGCCCACAACACGGCTCTACTCACAGAGATGGATTCACTGTCCACAACAGCTGAAAGTCCACTCTGTCACACACAGCACAATAACAAGCACTCAGGATAGTGCCAGTTGTCCCTGTTAGAACCCACTGGCTACTTGGTGATGGACCGATGACACTGGACCCCAGTCATGGAAAGCCATCACTTCATGTCCACAGCAGACAACACATTGCAGGTACAGATTGCTTTTCCTTCTGGTAAGGCCTTAATGTTTTAGGATTTACACAGGGTTCTCAGGAGTTCTCATAACTTAATTTACATCAATGAGCACATGTTACAAGAATGGAAGTTCTGAAGTAGGATCACAGTGGGAGAATCTAGTAGTTCATCCAGTACCACATCCGCCAGAAGATTGGAGGACACCCTAATGCTGTGGCCTCTGGAACTACAGCTAATGGGTCATCTGGGGAGAATACTTTAAGAAGACACCATTCCCGGGATATGGTACATACCTGAATCTCCAAGGAGAATAAAGTTATGTGTCCCTGGGGGTAGGCCACATGGGTCAGGGAATGAAGAGATTGTTTTAAGACTTTTAATGGTCCCACTGACCATTACTCTTTGCTACATACATGGGAATTTGGGCCTGTACCATCAGCTCTACATCAAGCGCATGGAGATTTGAAGCTCTCAATGTTTGCTGGTGATTCAGTGCCTGTGTGCCAGAAGACCAGCCTGCAATGAAAGGACCTATCATATGCCAGGGATAATTGACTACACACGTCACAGCAGTTACAGGGAAGACAGTGAAGAATCGTTTGAAATTCAGTAACTCCACCAAAAGCCATTTTGTGCTGTTGACGCCAGATTTAATGGAAAGTAGACAAAATCATCATCCATGGTCACAAGATCAACTCTCAGGGCTGACAGATTGGCTCAGTGGCCAAACTGCCCTGATCCAGAAAGGTCAGGGCCACCATGGAGCAAATCTGACATAGATGGGGATGATGTTTCTCAGGTACCAAATGGCATCCACCACAGAAACAGGAGTTGGTTTTGCTCTCACTAACTCTTCTCTTGTTTCCTGCAACACAAGACAGAGCGAGAACCCCTGGAAACTGCTCCTGGGTGAGTCCTCTTCCTGCGAGAAGAAAGTAGTGCCATGTTCATGCAGGCTTGTGCTGTGGTTGATGTCTCACCACTCGAATCTGGTTGGAGCTGCTGTGCTCCCGAGCTGCCAGAAGTCCCAGCTCCTGAGGGTCCCCTCCAAGGAGGTGTTTTAGCCTGAACCTAAGACCACTTGTACCTCCTAGACGTGTATTTTAAGTAACACATGTGTGGGAAGTTTTCATCTTACTCCTCAGTCACCTCCTTCGCCAATCCACGTTATGAAGTATTTCTTTACTCCATCTTCTAAGCATTAAATCTGTAAGTCAGAGTCAAGTTTTCCAACAGACCCACTTCCTCTAATCTATTAATTCGAATGTCCACACATCTCACAAATGTCTAATGTCAACGTTATCTTTGTAAACCACTGCCACAGCTTAGACACTAATTGCTTTCTTGGATGTTTACTGTGATGTCCAATTGAATTTCCCCCTCACTTGACCCTTCACACCTTATAGTTCAAGTCCTCCCTGTTCTCTTGCAAAACAATCTTGTTAAAGCAAACTTGAAAATGGAGCGTCACTTAAATTTGTATCCTCATCTTTTGACAGTGTCCTTTCCACGCACTATGCTTCAGCAAACCACTGATCTTTCCTTCACTTTCATGCTGCTCATTGTGCATTCTGCTTCAATGTCTCACTTAAGAGTGCCAGCCTTTGTGGCTTGTTAACATCAAATTTTAATCTTCAGCCCAATCACAATCATTCCTCTTCAAGGAAGTCTTTTTGAAAATAAATTAGAGGTGGGACTGACTGCATTTATGAACTCCTCTATAGCGCTCTGTGTAATACAATTAGAATTAAATATTTTTATTTATTGTTTTTAAGAAATTAGTGATCATAATACCCTTAGTGATGTTTGTAAAAGCACTGTAAGGTAGTATTTCACACACTGAGTTGTTTCTGGGTACAAAGGTGTTAGTGAGGGCATAAGGAATTAAATCTTTAAAACTAGGGGCATAGGGAATTCAAGCCTCAAATCTAAACTGTACCTTGGTAGAAGATACAATGTGAAAATGCATTATTAGAATATAGATGAAGAAGAAAGACAATAAGTAGTTTATTTCTGCTTCAGATCTGGAGGAATAATCAGCTTTATGAATCCCACAGTCATGTGACTGAAGCAAGCACAGGAAAGATGCACTTGTGTAACTAAGTGCCATCACACTCGAGGCTCTGATTTTACTTTCTGTCACACAAAAATATTTTTCCAGTTGACACAAGTGGAACATTGAGGGTATTTGCTGATCAAAGTCAAGGTATTTGGTTAGAGAATGCTGCAGACAATTGACTTCTGCACGTTTATGGCAGTGGGAGCAAAGTGGGGAACTCTTCAGTGTCACCCAAGCATGTGGAAAACTGACTGGGCTACAGCAAATTTTAGAAGTGGGAGATGCATTGAATATGTGACGGAATCCAACATAAATGGCGATCTCCTTAAAGTAGACATAGGTTTAGTTACATATTGTGTGCTTAAATTATAAAATTATAGTTTAGTACCTTAAACATTTTGTACATTAGACCATTTGGATAAGTTATAAAATTAAAATGACTATTTCATGAACAATTAACTAATGAATCTTAACAGTTGAACAAGTGAATGATGAGTATATAAATCCACAAAGTAGTTTTGGATGTTCACCCATGCACTATGGAAGTAATATCACTGATTTCATAAAAGTTAAAGGCTCAAATTTTCAGATATTTGCTGTATTGCTTTAAAGGGAAAAACACTGCCCAAAGAAGATGTTTTAGTACATTTAGAGAAGGTCTGTTTATAACTCAGCCTTCATAAAAATTTTATATTTAAATCAAAAGGCTGCATTCAAATTAAGATGGCTTATCTTTTATCTCCAATTTTCTTGTTTATGTGTCAAAGTGAAACCAAGTTGTTAGCTAGTAGTGTTTACTGTTACATTGGGGACAGTCCATTGCATCACAATCCTCTTCTTAGCCACACGGAGAGCTGACATCCTGCTACAAAGACACAGAGATTCAGATGAGAGGAAAATGCTTGACTATGCCCTCACTTGTTTCCCTTTGCAAAGCAGTGATCTAACATTCCTGAAATTATCATCAATGGCTGCTGATGCATTTCACTTGGTACCCTGTTTGTAATTATTCCCTGTATATCTGTGATGTATTTCAAGGCCAGTGGCTTGTTCTGCTTCCAATGTGAAGCAGGAAAAATGTATACATTACTGCTTGAAGTTCAAAGCAAATGTTAAATACAAATAATCCACAGAATAAAGTTTACATATGCATCTATTTTATATAAAACAATTGGAAGTTTCTTTCTTTTTCTCTTTCTTTCATTTTGGTGTTTTGGAGACAGGGTTGCACTGTGCAGTTCAGGCTGGCTTTAAACTCACTTTGTAGCTCAGACTGGCTTTGAACTCACAGGGATCCTCACAGGTACCCTCCTGTGTCAGCCTCTCAAGTACCCAAGTACTGGGGTTACAGGTGTGCACCACCACACCTGGCCTAAATTATCTTTTTTGTATTCTCTGCTTTTTGCTTCTCTCTCTCTCTCTCTCTCTCTCTCTCTCTCTCTCTCTCTCTCTCTCTCTCTCTCTCTCCCTCTCCCCCTCTCCCCCCCCTCAGTCTTCCTATTCCTTCTACTGGGGAAAATCTTCCTCAAATTCATGTGATAACTGTTTACTTCTCACTTTAAAAGTCTCCTTCTAATATCACTGCCATAGTGTTTTATAAAAGCCTTCCTAAAAACACTGAATCTGCTGGAAGATAAAATACAGAAAACTTCTGAAGATATAGGCATAGGCAAGGACTTTCCAAATAGAAAACACTGGTAGCACAAGAAGTAATACCAAGAATCAACAAATACCAAGAAGCACATCAGATGTAAAAAGTTTTCAGAGCAAAGGGAACCAAAATAGAGTGAACACAAAAATCTACAGCTAGGAAAAAAATTGCCAGCCACTCCTCTGACAATGGACTAATATCTAGAATATATATGGAATTCAAAAATACCCCCCCCAAATTTAATGTCCCAATCCAAAATGGTCATCTGAAATGAACAGACACTTCTCAGATGAAGAAGTACAAATGGTCAATAAATGCATGTAAAAATGTCCAACATTGATGACCATTTGAGAATTCCAAGTTAAAGCAACACTGTGATCCTACATCACCCAGAAAGAGTGGCTGTCATTAAGAAATCAACCAATAACAAATGCTGCTGGGACTATGGGAAAAAGGAATCTTTCTTCATTGCTGGTGGGAGTGTAAACTGGTACAAACACTATGGAAATCAGGGTAGAGATTCCTCAGAAACTAATAATACAAATTCCATTGATCCAGCTACTCCCCTTCCAGATATTTTCCTGAGAGAATTAAAAGCATCATATCTCAGTGATGGATGCATACCCATGTTCATAGCAGCACAATTCTTAACAGCTAAACTTTGGAAGCAGTTGTATGCCCAGGAACAGATGAACGTATAAAGAAAATGTGCAATTTACATAGAATGGAGTACTACTCTGCCATAAAGTAGGGTAGCCTTGAGTCATTTACAGGAAAATGGATACACTTCGAGACCACAGTGTTTGTTTTGTTTTGCTTTTTGATATAGGGTCTCGCATGTAGTCTGGGCTAGTCATGAACTCACTGTGCAGTTCATGCTGACCTAGCATTCCTGGCAATCCTCCTGCCTCAGCCTCGGGAGTGCTAGGATTACAGGTGTGTGCCACCACACCTGGCATCACAATGTTAAATGAGGTAAATCAGACACGTAATCTTAAATATTGCATGATTTCTCATATATAAGAATCCAGTATAGAAATAAATTGCAATACAAGACAGATAATAGGAAAAAAGAGAGGAAGAGAAAAAGAGCGAGAGGCAAAAGAAATGTATCTAAAAATGGACTTTGGGGCTGGAGGTACAGCTCAGTGGGCTAAGTGCTTGCCGCTGAGCACTAGGGCCCTGAGTTCGATCCCCAGTCCCGGAAAAAAAAAAAAATGGACTTTGATTTAGTAGAATTGTCTTATGTATTTTATATGCTTTTCGGCCTATTTATGTTCATTAATTTGCATGTATGAAATTAATTTACAAGACCACAAGTAAATGAATCTGATGATGGTGGAAAAGGGATTGAGGGGAAGAGAAACAAACGGACATACACCAACTCCATACTATGTGTGTAATCATTATGTACTGGAAATACATACTAGTATAATTGTTTTTTAAAAAATATCCAGCCCCTCTATTCCTTCCTCATTTCCATCACTGCCTTCGTGCTGTTCTGTGCTCTTCCTACTGTGTGCCCTGCCCCCCACACACACTGTGCAGAGCTCCAGGCTGGTCGGACTGACGCATTGATGCATCCCTGGGTCTTAACAGAGTCGCTGGAGTGCAGCAGGCACTAAAAGAATTTTACTTTTGCGTAAAACATGCATTAAAAGAGAATAAGCTTCACAAAAAGCAAAAAAAAAAAAGTTCTTCCCTTGTCTCTTACTATACGATTGTCAAGTTATGGGAAGCAATAAATTGGGAGAATTGAGGAAGAGATAGTAAAATGAAAATTTGTAAAACATTGTGCAATGGCCCCTTTAGACGGGTCTCCTACAGTGTAACAGCTCCTCAGTTGCGCAAGCGCAGTGGTGCTCTCCACAGAACCTGGACCAGACGCCCTGACTTCTGACTTAACCATTCCTGCCACCTCTAGGAATCTTAATTTGTAAAACTTGACAGTCAATCTAAAGAGAAGGAGAAAAAAGGAAAACCAAGAAGCCAAAACTAATAATAATGTCTGATGAAATTCCTGAGTATCTTCAAAATCTCGCATTAATCTCAAAATTTCATAATGAGGAATCATAACCAGGCTCTCGTTACCAAAGTGTTCCCATGGACCACCACTCCTGGCTGCTTCTACAAAGAAAGGCAGTGAGGTGTGCTCAGGGTATTTGGTGATCTTCCTTAGCACAGTGGCATCTGAGAATATTTTCTTGACAGAGACTCATTGCATGTTAACTAGACATTTTCCCCATGGAATGCAATTTGAAAAATGACAAAATATGCACTTTCGAGTAAAATATTTAATGAATTTATGAAAAGTGTTAATGTATTCAAATACTTTATTGACTTGTTAAAACTTGTTGGTTTTGACAAAACATTTAATATAGACTATTCTCTGTGTGATTAAAGATGTGATAAATAAATGATTTGTATGGCACTTAACGACATGACTAAATGCTTTATGTGTCTACGAGATGGAGAATTGCATTATGAATCCCAACACTCTCAGTCATGCAGTTATAAAAGAGTTATTGATGACTATCAGTGGAGAACACAACTTATAGATACATAAAATTACTGGCAAAAGTAGTTTCATAATTAAGGAGTAAACAAGAAAATTAAGTTTTGTAGAAGAATTATCTGCCTATGAGTTACTATCTATAAAACAGGTAAATTTTTTTTAAAGCAATGCATGCAGATAGATTAACATTAAAGGACATTGAATTCAGTGCTCAAACTCAGAGTTTATAATTTAGCATGATCATTCAAAATCAGAAGAGCCAGCCTTTTTCAATCCGACTACAAATTATGATTAATTGAAGATGAAATGCTATCAAGAAATACATTCTGTATGAAAAAAATGAGGCACATAATCAGCATTCTGACACTGAATCATTCAGTGGTGGAACACCAGCACAGATCATGGAAAAGTTGAACGCACTTTATTTAGGGCCTGGGAAGCATTCTGAAAATGCACTTTTTGTTTTGCCCTTCAGTGGAGCATTATCTTTTTTTATTTACTGGAATGACAATAGTACCATTTGAGGGCTTTTCTTTTTTTTTTTTTTTATTATTTTAAAAGTAAAAGAACGAAGACATATTAACAAACAGACACAAAGTAACATAAGAATAATACAGCCAAAACTGATCTACAGACAAGGTGACAGGGCATCAACAATGGTTGTTGCTTTACAAATTGATAACCTCGAAGTGTATATTCAGGAACAAAGATAACAGACATGCAAAATTGATCAATCAATTAATCATCAACTATTCCTTACTATGAAGTGACCTAGTTCAGAAGTACAACTATGTAAGATATGCTGTACATACATACTTACTTTCTTACATATTTTTTTTCCTGTCTTCCCTTTCCCTTTCTTTCCCTTCCTTTAAAGTGTGATAGAAAAAGAACTACATCAACAACAGAAAAAAAAGAAACTGAAAAACATTAACAAAGAGACACAAAGTAGTGTATGCTCAGGATAACACATACAGACATACAAGACTGATCGAATAACCTGTCATCAACTATTCCTTAGCATTAAGTGACATAATACAATAGTAGACCCATGTTAGCCCTCCTGCACACATGTATCTACATATATACATACATACATTTTTGCCTCTTTCTTTTCTTCTTTCCCTCGTCCCATCTGTTCTTTGCTTTTGAACAGATTTCCTTCATGGATGCGAGGATATAGGGGAACTAGGAAGCCACATACCAGCAAATTCTGAAACAACTGTATCCGAAATAATGAAACAACTCCAACAGGCCATAGAAGACTTAAAGCAGAAATAAGCCACATACCTGCAATAATCTCTCAGACAAAAAATGAACTGAAAACTATAATGGAAGAAATGTTCCATACACATAGAGAAGAAATAGATAAAAGATTAGAAGAAAGTAGGAAACAAATGGAAACGTTACAAGAGCAATTTAAGAATGAATTACCAAGAATGAAACCGGCCCAAAGAGATTGCCAGGAATTGAAAACTTCCATTGAAAGCTTGCAAAACCGCTTAAATGAGGGCTTTTCATATGTATCTCTAACACTTGTAAAAGATTTTCAATAGCCAGGGTTATTGTCATTTTTCAGATGATACAATTAAGGAAACATCATACACCCTCATACTATTTCACAGCTATTCAGGGGGAATCAAGCACAAGCCTGTCATTTTCCATGATTCATTTTCTTCCATTCTAAACTACGTCTGTGATTTTCTACAATTATTTCCCTAACTAAACATCAGAAACCCACTCACTGAGCATGTCTACCAATGAACTTTAATAACAAATTCCTAACTACTTTCTTAAAATGAAGAGACTCAGATTACCATTTAGAAATAGACACTAAGCCCAGGAAAATAACTTACTGATTTACTGAAACAGTGTGCTCTGAAACATCTTTTCTTCATAATAATAATGCTGCTGCTATTTTAAACTTTTTTTGCTCTATAAATAAAAAAAACTCATAGGGTATTAATTTGAGTAAGATCCTTTGTTCACACTGGCTCAATATCTGAAAGTGCCTGTGATCTGGAGTACCTTAGTGGAAAAAGAAAAGGAAAAGAAGCTGTCCTTATAAGACAGATTTACAAAGCTGGCTTTTATGACCAGCAAGGAATAGGCAGGCAAACCTGGCTACAGCAAAGACACTCAATAATTAGAACAAATTAATACTTGCATAGTATCAAGCATTCTTTAGACTCGTGCTATTCTAAATTAAATTCACTAATAATCAGCAATTAAAGCTGCATTAATTAATATTTGAGAAACAAAGGACAACAATAAATATTTCCAGTACAAGGTAGTCAAGTGCTCTATCATGGAGCTGCACCTCAGCTCTCAATATATGAACCTTGAAGAGACAACATTTAAACTATAGTAAACATTTGGGGGGTGAGTTTTGTTTTATGTACTATTATTATTCCTTTTTGCTTAACGTAATATCATTCAGTTCAAGTTATAGCTCATAGTATAAGTTCACTATAGGAATCTGCTTTTTTAGTTATTTCTTTTTAGAACTTGAACATACAGTTGTTACCTCGATGGATAGTCAGGACTCTGGAGACTACAAACTGAATTTGTTGAGATAGTTGTATGTAAGTAGATAGATAATTCATCCTGCAAGGAACAACCTCTAGTTCTATTGTCTTCCAGGTGGTCTGCAGACTGGTTCACTGGCAGAAATTAGATATCCTTTTTATTTACTAGAATGACAGTAATAGTCAAGATACAAGTACCTGTGTATCTTTTATTTTTCAAATAAGAGTATTCTTTATATTTATTAATACAATTACTAAACTTAATTTTTAAGTCTGCTGATATGAATCAAGCGTGTGTTCTTTTTCCCACTGGTCATAACTTAAAAATTCAGAATTTATATTTCCGTAAATGATAGTTTACATCTGACTCCAAAATAAAAGATATTCAGAAAACTATTGTGTTCTTTAAATTAGTACAAATAGTTCCTTAATTAGCACATATAATGAATTATCTTGGGATATGTGTCGGGTTCTTCTCTGTGTTGAATCATTTTGATTAAGTTCTGCACGTCATGCATTGCTGTAAGCCACTGAGGATGAACCTGAATTACCTGTGAACGGTTGTTTAAGAGTAAGACTTCGATGGATCAATGTGGAACATATATCATATGACAGGTCCTAGCTTGAGCCTAAATTAAATGTACCAAAGTAATTTGAGTTAATTTCATGTATCAGCTGCCCTTGTGACCAAAAAAATGTGCCTTCCAGAAATCTATTTGTATTGGAAACTAAGAAGTTTCCTGGGTTAGAGGTGATCCTGACTTGAGTAGAGACAATTATTCAGCAATGTATAGTATAGGGAGAAGCTGCTGGAACTATATTTCAGTGTTTTATGCTGACAATATGACATCTATCTTCACATCCTATTGTGTATCATACTAAGATAGAGTAGATCGTTTCAAGAACCTCAGAGAAGTCAGTTTAACTAATAGAAGCTCTACAGCATGTATTTGGTATCACAAGTAAAGTGAGAAGGTAAACATCTTTGCACTGAAGGTACAGTAGTAACCATTCATTGACCTCTCCATGGTTATTTTCATGAGAATAACTAAGTAGATATGTAGCAAATCTATTCCTTCTCCAGTGTGTATCTTTCTGTACAGAGCTGACCCAGTCAGAAACCTCTAACCTATGCTGAATCCAATCCTCTTAGCAGAGCCCTTTTGACTACATTCTCTTTTACTACACAAGTCCTCACTGCTCTGAGTTCCAAAGCCCTCACTCTCAGCTGTAGTTGTAATAACCCCCCACCAAGGAGCCGTAGTGGTCCTAAACTGGATTAGGCCAGTTTGCATGAAATCTGTTCACCCTCTTCAGTTGTCAGCACTGTGTCTATACTGGACCCAACTGTCCTCCACCCCTGTACTCAGACCTGTTGCACAGTAACTCCCAAGTGCTCTCTCTCCTGAGGACAGGGGTGATCTGGCTCTTGCTCAGTTGTGGCCTTCATCACAGTGTGTTCTGACGAGTGAATCTCTGCATTTATTTCCAAAACAGAGTCTAAAATGCAATTGCACAATCAAGACCTCTCCTCTTCCTTCTTTGTAATCTGTAAGAAAAGAACGTGCCTGGGCTCACTTCCTGATTTTCCAACAAGAACAAAGAGGGAACAGAGTCAACTCTCAATACACACACGAACCCTTCAAGATGCAGAAGTAGAAGTGAGCCTCATCTAGATCAATCCTCTGGATCCCACAGACATGTCAGGTGTTCCGCTTTAAAGCACTGATATTTCGCCATCACTCATTGAGTAGCACTTTTGTGGCCACAGCTAATTGGCGTATGTGCCAAATCTTCAACGCGGTGCCTGAGGGGCCTTATTATTTGGTGCCTGAATGCTTTCATGGGCTTCACCTGTAGCTTCTGTTCTGTCAGCACTCTGATGCTTCAGGCCCTTTACACATGCAGCTCAATCTCCCTCCATGGTGTGCCCAAGTAGCTACTCAGGACTACAAATTCACAAGTGACATGTAGCTTTTTCCCAAACATTGGCCAGGACCACTTAAGTTGCTTTGCATACTTTTGTGTTGTCCTGAACTCCCCCTTGCTGAGAACCATTAGACTTATCATTGCTTGTTTGAAGTTAGCCTTCCCCACTGGGCATCAGGAATCCAAATGCCGCTATGAAAGCGGAGACATATAAGGATTATAATATAACAGACAATAAATGCATTGCTTGGTTCATCACAAGACACACTGTCACCTCGACGTCTTGAGAAGTGTGGGCTGTGGTTGGTGCTTCTGCCCTGCTGTGGCCAGCGATACACAGCTGTGAATAAAGAGTGCAAGTGAAGCACCTTTCCCTTGTGAAAGGTGTTCCGGGTGCCACGCGCTGTGCAACACAGACCGCAGAGGCCTCTTGTTTAAACTCTGTAAGAACCCGATGGGAAAGCTATGCGTTCTAGATAAATGAAGCAACTAGGCTCACCGTGGCTTTGCGATTTGACATTAAGTTTCGGAGGACAGTGGCAGCCTAGTGAAGTACTCAGGAATTTAAAATAGATGGATGAATGCTTTGTAAATAAGGAAAGGCAGAGGGGTTGAAGGGTGGGGAGGGGATTGGGAAAAAAATAAAAGAGGAAATAAGACATATCACGCACAAGTACAAATTCCCTATGGTGCATATGATCATTATGTAGATCTAAATTATACCAATATCTCTAGAATAACTACAATAAAATATAAAATGCATTAATAAAACAAAACAGATGGGTAAATACATAACAGGTTTGTTAAAGATTGAATGAGCACAACCCCCAGCAGTCCTTGAATTAAAGGCAGAGGTCTCAGGTCTTAGTTCTATGGTCTCAGTGGGATTTCACCCCCCGTCTTTCTCTCTTTCACTCCCGGGCTGCCCTGGAATGAGCAGCTTGCTCTGCTGTCTGCCTTGGTAATGATATATTCTCTCACCATAGGCAAAAGGCAATGCAGCACATGCATCATGGATTAAAATCTCTGACATCGTGAGTTCACATAACTTTCCCTTGTTTTTAGCTGACTGTCTCAGGTATTTGATGAAGTAGCAGGAAGCTGGGTAACATGGACTCCAAGGCACATAGAAAGGACATGTCTGTGGCTGAGACAAATTCTATGAAAACATGGCAAATTGGAAATAGTTCTGGATGCTTCACAATCTATATTTTAAAGCTTACAACTTTGGAAAAGCCATTTTTCTTAATTTGAGACCACTGGTATTGATAACACTATAGCCATGATTAATCCCACTTAACATGTCAGAGTTTCAGAGAGTGTTTTGAAATAATAAAAACTTCCATAAAACAGATGATACAAGGAAAGGCAAACTAAAAGAGCAATTAGAAAAATTGAGACAAGGTAGTCTTAATTATAATAATAATGAATGCTGAAAAATTAAAATGTATCAAAAATTACAAAATTAGAGGATTAGATTAAAATTTTAATCAAAGATTAGATTGGAAGTTTAAAGTGCTGAAGAGAAAGGATCAAATAAAAAGATGGAAAGCCTACAGTAGGAAAGACTTTGATTATTACTTGACTTTATTCATTATTTTGAATTGCAAACATAGGCAATAAAGTTTGTGCTAACTTCACATTAATTAATACTGTGATTACACTGATCACATTGCACAAAGGGAATTAAAAAGGAAGGAAATTCTACTTATATTTATACAATAAACAACATGAAAATTTGGATAAACTTCTGTTCTGAATGTTTACTTTAGGACTACTTTGAAGTGTTTGATGATTGAAAACAAAATTTTCTGGTGGATAGTTTCCCTAAATGCCTGAGTTTGTTTTGAAATATATACAACGTTCTTCATCCTCCTAATTCCAACAAATAGCATTTTTGTATGTTCATGATCTGTAGGTTACAAAATCAGTGAAGAAAAAAAGGATGGAAATGTGTTATTTTACAAATACAAAGATTTATTACAGGTATTATCATAACAACATCATAACAGCATATGCACTGTTATGATTTCTAGTTGCATAGAAATGTTTTAAGAGTGTATTCACTTTGATACATTCAGATTTTTCTCTTGGATTTTTAATAACCACTTTTGATTTGAAATATTTGGAAGACTACTGGATAAACAGTATAAAAAGAATAAAGGTTTAATTCTATTTTGAGAGGGTTAACATATTTTATTGAAATTATATTATAATAACATAAACTATAGAAAAAATTATTTGTGTATGTTAAAAAACATTACACGTCTTTGTAAGAAACTTTAGCTCTTTAAAATATTCAAGTCATATTGAAGATTCTTGACAATGAAAACTGTAAATATAAGCCATTTTAAATTAAAAATTTTACCTTCAAAACATTTTAAAAATCAATACCAGCTTAAAAAATTGAAAAACAGTATAGATGAAAATATTTTAGGAACTACAAGTTCTATTTCTTAACAGTGAATTTAATTCTGAAGCATATGTATTGTGTAACAGGATTAACTCCTCTAATTTTATAGGGAACACGAAAAACAAGAAGTTAGGGTGACCTTGTCTCTCACTGTATGGAACACAAGTTTCTAAAATTAACGTCACTGTACTTATGCATGGGTCTTACAAATTTACACAGATAATAGTTTCAATTTACCGTTAATGAAAACTAGTAATAGAGATAGGAAGAAGATATATAAACTTTTCAGAAGCTTCTAGCATGTGATTGAGCTACTGTCTAAGAAGGTTACTTTTATTTTCTTCATACTTATTACCTTTTTAGATAGTTTAGCCAGTAATCACCTTAAAAGTATTATTAGTATGCTGTGTCAGTATCAACTCTTATGTACATTGCAAACATCACTGAAGATCCCAATATGTGATAGAACAACTCCTGTTCATTCCTATCATTTTGTTCTGAAACCCTGTATCATTTTCATTGTTTTTGCTTTGCTTTGTTTTTGTGTATGTTGTTGGTATTTTGCCACTGTTGTTTTTTCAATATTCTCTTTAAAATAAAAAAGAAGCTTTTTTAAGTTTCCTATTATAGCATTTCTCAACTTTAACTGTTAAAACATGTAAGAAGAAAAACTAAAAATCTCTAATAAGTTTGGGAAACCAAAGGTTTCAGACAGCTACCAGGAAAAGAGAAACCATATAGTACATAGTGACTCTCACTTGTGCACAGGTATAAGACTGAGGATGTATATTGTCCTTGTCCTCAAAATGGACTTTTAATGGGATAAACATTCCTTGTGCTCCCCCTACAGCCAACAGAGCCCTCCAAGTCTGCCCCAGATTCCTATGCTGGAGGACACAGAGCCAGTCAGAGGCCTCGCTTACGGGGTTCCGGGTGTGAGATCCTGGATATCTTCATCTTTATTTTAACAATTAGAACTCGGCTTTTTTTTCTCTTTGGTGTAGATTGGAAAGTTCCCCCTTTTGGATTTTTTTCCAAAAATTTGTGGTCTAAAGACATTAGAGAGTCATTTCTTTAAAACCATCAAAGGAAGTCATGAAATCATAACTGTGAATTATTCCCATGTTGCCCACATTCTATCCACCCACACTTTACCAAAGTCCAAGTGATTCCCATGATACGAGTAGCATTGAGGTCAAACACACACTGGCCCCTTATCATGCCTCGATTCATCTGTCTCTCCTTGAAACTTCACTTTCATTTGTGTTCAGCATCTTGCGCTTACTTTGGTGGATAAACTGTTACTATTTCTCCCCTTTATTTTGCAATAATACTTTCCTTTGACTTTATCTTTCACAAGAATAGTAAGGAACCTCTCAAAGGGAGACACATCCTGGACTGTGACAGAATATGGGTTTTGCCTGCACCGTCTTAATTACAATCATATACCCTACTATAAGATTTGTATTGTCAGACATATTTGACAATTACTTGGCTATGTTTGAAACCTCTCTAGGTTTTCCTTTATTTTTAGAAACAACACAAAATCCCTTAATGCGATTTATTTCATAATCTGGGTCTGAATTACTCACAAGCTTCATTTCTCATCTCTGATTACTAAGTTCTACCTTTTGCTTACAGACGTTTTTGTCTGTATAATTCTATCCTTCATGTCTCAACTTAAAGTGGACTACAAAAGATGACAAACAGAAATTCACCAGCAATAGCTTTTCTGGGAATCTTTGCAAGAGAGTTAAAATCATCATATTATAGTAGTACACGTATGCTCATGACGTGACCCCCTTTACAGAAGATCCAAAAATTGAGGCCAAAAGACTGTTGGAATTAAAAACTGAACTCATGAATGTAACAGTTTGCAAATCAACATGCAAAAATCAACAGCATTCTTGTACATCAATACTAAATTCACTGAAAACATAGGAAAAAAGTAACATTTGTACTAACAACAAAAAAATTAAACGCTTAGGCACTAACCAAACCAAGGCAATGACCATACCTCTTCTGTGAAAACTGCAGCACTCTGAAAAAGAAGACTGATGAAGACACCAGAAACAAAATGGTATCATCTGTTTCTGAACAAGTAGAATCAATACGGTAAAAGGCATCACACGTCCAGAGCTATTATGCAGATTGAATGCAATCCCAATCAAAATACCGGTAGCATTCCTCAGAACTAGAACTAGAGCACTAGAATACTAGAGAAAATAATCACAAAATTCATCTGGAACAAGAAGAGGCCTAGAATAGCAAAAGCAAGTCTAAGCAACAAGGGCAAGGCAGGAGGAATCACAGTCCCAGATTTCAAGTTCAACTACAAAGCTCCAGTGATTCAAAAACAGCACGGAAGTAGCACAAAAGCAGGGGTATAGATCAATGAAAGAGGGGCTGGGGATATAGCTCAGTGGAATAAGCGCTTGCCTAGCAAGCACAGGGTCCTGAGCTTGATCCCCAGTACCGCAAAAAAAAAAAAAAAAAAAAAAGATCAATGAAAGAGAGAGGATGCAGAGACAACGCAGACACATCTGGCTATTTGATCTTTGACAAAGGGCCTGAAAACATACACTGGAGGAAAGATAGCCTTTTTACTATATGGGGCTGGCAAAAGTGGATATTTACATGAGGAAAATTGATGCTAGGGTCACATAGCTCATCCTGTACTAAACTAATGTCAAAATGGGTCAAAGATCTAAATGTTAAGACAGACTTAATCTGCTGGAAGGGAAAATGGATAAAACTCTTGAAGACATAGGAATAGGCAAGAGTTTTCTGAACAGAAAATCAGTGGCGCAAGAAACAGCACCGCACACCAATAAATAGGATTATATCAAATTAACAAGCTTCTGTAAAGCCAAGGAACCAACAGAGTGCAGAGTCAACCTACAGAATGGGAACATTTTTTTGCCAGCTACTCCTCCGACAAAGGACTAATATTTACAATACATAAAATAACTCAAAAGGTTAGATGCCCCCAAATAAAAATCTGATCAAAAGCTGTACAATGGAATAAGTAGACATCTCTCAAAAGGATAAGTGCGAAGGGTTAATAAATCCATGAAAACAGGTTCAGTATTGTGGGCCACCAGAGATGCAAATTGAAATAACACTAAGATTCCATCTTACTCTGGAAAGAATGGCGATCACCAAGAAATCAAATTCAAATAAATGCTGGCAAGGCTATGTTGAGATGGTACTCTTACACATTTTGGGAGGAAAGGTAAGGAATGTCAGCTGCTATTAAACACTCCAGAAATCAGTATGGAGATTTCTCAATATTAAAACTACAAATTCCATTTGACTCAGGCATTCCCCTGTATATCTCTTCCTGAAAGAGGTAAAGACACCATATTACAATGACACCCGTCATATTACAGTTATGCAGGACAATTCATAACAGCTACATCTTGGCAGTCATCTATATTTCCAGAGAGATAGTCAAAGAATATGTGATATTTATAGACAATGGAATCTACCTTACCATCAAAGGAGAAGCAACTTGAATCATTTGCAGCAAAATAGATGGACCTTGACACCATAATGCTAAGTGACACAAATTGGACCCACAAGTTTAAATACTTTATGGTTTTTAAGCTTGGAAAACCAAAACTGTAAATAAGGTGCAAACTAAAAAATAGGTAATAGGAAGTAGGATGGTTCAAATGGGGAAGGGATCAAGGGATGGAGGCGGGAGGATGAAAAATGAAAAGGGGATGAAAATAATTAAGGTGTGCTTTGTACATGTGCCAGGTCACGGCAAGGAACGCATCATTATGTAATGCAAACTTGTACTGATAAGAAATAAAAACTGAAAAAAAAAAAGAAAATACCAACTGAAATAGATTAAAAGTTTGGTGGAAGTAAAATAGAGCAAGAAATCAAAGTGACCAAGGAGGGAAGTCAGTACAGAATTCACCTGCAAAATCTTATATTCGTGAGTAATGACTGCAGGCAAAGACCTGAAATTTCTAGTGGTAAACATGATGAAATTCCAATAGCTTCGTCATTCCAAGTTCATAACTCTGGACATGATACATAAGGAAAAGTGCAACACTTTATTGCATTGAATTACAGTTAAGTTCCTTGTTTAGTGTTGAATAAGAAATTCTTTCTGTAGCAGAAGAGAAACACTTACACACTCATTACATGAGAAAAATGGGTGTACAATCTATGTCAAAATTTGGTGATAATAAACTTTGAATTCTCTTCAAAATTCTTTAACAGAATTAACCATAGTCTCACTAATGTTAGTTGTCACCTATCTGTGATCATATCCCGTTTACCTTGTTTCACATTCTATCCTTCACAGGAAACTTTCTTTAGTTGTAATAAATAGGATTGTTTGTTTTGGTGCAGTGTTGTACAATAAAACCTGGTGTCCAGCAAGAAGCAGAAGTTGGATTTTCCCAAATTTCATTATTCCAAATATAACTTTTAACCCATTCCAGTTACAATACCCACTTGGCAAATCCTTATTTTTATGTTTTATCTTTCATAAAATAAAATTATAATGTGTAAAGAAACAAGAGAGATAAAAAATTTGGATAGAATTGTAAAAGAATGTAATGGCGGTATGTGTATATTTTTAGTTATGTAAATTCTATAAGAGTTACAAAATTATACTTGGACACAGTAGTGAGGCTACCCTTTTCTAAAACTGAAAAGACTTTTAAAAAGGTTGAAGATCACAAAGTATGAGCTGAGGTACGGTAATAAACTTTTGTGAGGAAATTACCCAGTAACACTGCGGTAAACAGAAAAATGTACATTATTTCTGGTCGCGAATATAAACTGAAATACACTGTTCCCCTTACCACCTCTCCTGTCTGCAGTTTTAAACCTTCAGGCTTAATCAACCATAGGTGGAAAATTTTCTCAAAAAGTACGTCTGTACCGAACCTGTACAGACAGCTCTTTCTTGTCATTGTCCCTTAAACAATACACAGTATAACATCTATTTACCTTGGACTGTTCCTGGAACCAATCTTCAGAGAACACTGTGAACATGCTATATGGAAGAGTGAGCTATTCAGTGTGTTTTGGACGCGGGCAAAAGCACGTATATTTCCTTGGGAACATTTAAGCACGTGTGGCAAATAATAAGAATTAGCTTGATATCATGATACAAGTCTCTCTCCAAACGTTCAGCCCTGTGTTGCTATCTAAAATCAGTTTGAGGGCTGGGGATATAGCTCAATGGAATAAGCGCCTGCCTAGGAAGCGCAGGGTCCTGAGTTCGATCCCCAGTACTGCCTAAATAAATAAATAAATAAATAAAATCAGTTTGAGTCCCACTGCCTACTATAAAAGTCTCCCATCTCGCCTTTAGCTTTATTTGTCATTGTGGTTTACATCTGTGATTCATTGCTCTCAAATTCTCCTAAGAAATGAGGAATAAGGTTTAAAGGAAACCATGGTGCAGGCATCTCCCCACCACGATATTAATGAGGTAACATCTGCTTTACCCAGAACTCATTTAATAACTCAGAGATGAGCCTTCTCTTTCCCTGCAATCTGTGCTTCTTTCTAGAATATTTTGTTTGCTTCCTCAGTAACTTCAGGTTTGGAAGACCTGGTGGTGAAGAACTGCAGGGTAAAGTGTTCATGTATAAACGTGAGTTGATCTGCTGCAGTGATATTCCTGAATCCATGTTTTAAAAAAAGACTCTTCGGAGTGTATTTTCTTAAGGGCATTTACCACAAGACTAGCCGGTGTAGAAAAAACAGTTGGTATCACTCATTTTAATAAAATGTTAGTGAAGGGTAGATTTTAATTTGTCTGTAACAAAAACCCCTCTTGCATTTAGAAGTAACTTCCAGGCATTTCATGGGGTGGGACAAGCTCCATGAAGTAAAGTTCACTCAGTGGTTTCCCCGGGACACTTTCATTTTGTGTCTGCTCCCTTGACATGATTATCAATAGTCCCCGCTCCTTCTCCCTGTGCCTTGCAGCCTGGGTGGCGAACACTACCGTCACACTCACTGTAATGTTTGCAGATCCCCTTCCCTCCCTCTCTATTCTCAGACTGCCATAAAGGCTGGTGCTTTCAATAGGATAAGAAAAGGTGAAAAGGACGGTGGCTGAGACTCCTAAAGCCTTGGGTATTTCCTGCATGTTAGTCTCACAGTAATCACACCCTTATTTCTTACCAAATGGCATTCCATGGATGGCATCCTAGCAGTGTTCTTTGGTTCTCTTTACTCACTGCTCATTCCCAGTTTACTCCTGGCAGACGTTCACCAGGACATTGGACAGGGCATGGCCACCATGATTTCCTCCTCTATTATATGACAGGACACTAAAGGAGATTTTGATTTTACCAGCCTTAAACATAATTCAGAGGAGATTCAGATACTGAAGGTGTGTTCAGAGAATTGCTGCTTCTGTCTCATTTGCTAATTTGAGACTCACATTGACACAACACAGGTTGTTGACAATACTGGTGATATTTCCTTTTTAAAATCAGACTTTGCCTGTTGTCTAATCAGTTTATTTCTAAAATTATCAACCTAGTTAGTTGAATATTTAGATCATTATAGTAATTTATTAAATTAATCTAATACTCACTGGCCTATCCTGATTGGATGGCAAATTATCAAAAGTGCCACTGGAATTTACAGAAGTGTTTTATTTGCCGTTGGGCAAAACCTATCTATGATTTGGCCGAATCTGACCTGGATAAATGTGCAAATTAATTTCACTGTGATTGTTAAAAGCAAATGCCACCAATCCTTAGGTAATTTAGACATCATGTGATAATCTCAACTGCTGGTCATGAACATCATAATCTTTTTTTTTAATCTTTTTTTTTTTTGGTGGTACTGGGGATCGAACTCAGGACCCTGCGCTTGCTAGGCAAGCGCTTATTCCACTGAGCTATATCCCCAGCCCATGAACATCATAAATTCTGTGAACACAGATGGCATCCTACCCAGCGGTGACTTGTTGGACTCCACCACTAGGACGGCATCATTCCCAAGACCAAATCACTCCCCCCTCCTCACACATCTGTGTGACTGTTTTATGTTGTTGGCATGTTCTTATAAAAATCCTGTGCAGACCTTCATTTCTGGATAAAACATGTGTTTTCTATAAAAAGATTATTTATTAATCCATAAATCAGTGAGAAGGAATCTTTCAGTTGATGTTTTGGGCCACACTTGCATAGAGGAGGGAGTAGAGTGGATCGAGGGAACAGCTGCTGTAGTGGGGCGAGAGGCAGTGGATTTCCTGGGGACCAGAGTCACAGACTCTGCGGCAGTGACTAGAGGTGCAGTAGCAGTTGGGTGTGGCTCAGTAAAATGCTAAGATTACCTCTGGTTACCTAACAATAATGTCTAATGCTTTGGCTTTATTGTGTGTCACTCCATAGTCACTGTGCTTGATTAATTTTTAAAATATGACTCACTGGGAGGGTACCTTTCATCTCAGAGACTCATACTTCATAGAAAGTGCAGCTCATCAGACTGCACAAAACCCTTTCTCAGTCAAATATTTACAATAGATGTCCTCCCTGGCTAGAAACCCCAAGACTCAAAATTCTACCATTCTACCCATACTGCTGAGCTGTCACTTATAAAAAATAGCTTTCCTTATTTTCACCTTGTCAATACTGATAAAGAAAATCATTCAGGAAAACTTTTTAAAAATTTACTACTTAGGGAAGAAAATGTTCTCTCAATTATGCAGCTATTTCTTTATGAAAAGAGGGGGAGAACAAAAAATAGGAACAAAAACAGTAGCCATTGCTCCTACATTTATATATTCAGAATGATACAGATTTATATTGACATAGTTATGGTTTGCAGGGCATGTCTATAATTCAATATTTTCTGAAAATAGATTAAAACATAATTTATCTTTGATGAGCAAATAAAGATCTCCAGGTTGACATACGACAGGCAATGAAGTGATAAAAGGAAATCAAAGGTTTCTTACTCGTTCTTCAGTGAGAACGTTGGCAATACAGATTATGCAAAGCCAGCCTGAACACGTTACCTTTGTTGCCGCATCAAAGCAGATAAATCCTGTGCTAAAGTCAATCGTGAGGCCCATTAGATGACTCTCCAGTACACACGCATATGTCTTGCACTAGATAGAACAGAAGACACTGTTAGTTCAAGGGGCCTGTGACAGCTTCTATACAGGACAGTTTACACAATGCTTAACTTGATACCAAAAGTGACTTCAAAAAAAAAAGATATTCTATAAAGTTCTTAAAGTAATAAAACACAAGCTAAGAATGTTTCTTTGACCTCACCAGGGATTCTTAGGGTCAAACTTCAATCCTGTTCCTTACTACATGTCTACATTGTACAAAACTCTCTTTCTTTGCTATATTGACAATAAACTGTCATGAAACTTTTAGGTTTAGGTGAGATTATATTAAGTTATTATGTCCTATGGCCAGAATATCACCATATTTTTATTAAACCAAAATAGAATTATTGTGAACAATAATATATTTTCAGCACACCAATTTCATGGATATTATTAGAAAGAACTCTCAGGCAATAACAAATAACCAAGGCAAAAGCATCTTGAACTTAAGAATCTGTGTATATGCTTCCATATGGTATAAGCAATTATCCATAGGTAGTTTATCATTTGCCTATACTTGTTTGAGATACAAAAAATTCTTTAAAAATCACTATGTATAGTCTACACATGTAGCACAGTGTTACAGTGCTTGCCAAGCATGCATAAGACCAGGGTTTCCATCCACAAACTTGAAGAAAAAAGTGATTAATAAATGACACAGGTACTGAATTTTTACTTTGAAATCAGATAATGTTATATTTATCCTAACATTCAGGAAGATGAATAGATATGGCAATTAAAATTTTAAAATAAAGTAAAATCAGATATGAAATAACTTGGCTCTTGTACACAATATGATGCACTGTAGTGTACTTAGGTGCATGCATTGGCGTTCACTGCAAACTATAGTGAAACTTCCAATCCTACTCTACAGTAAAATGTTGGATCCCAAGTAACTCGTCCTGCCAGTGTGCTGCAAGATGAGCAAATATTTCTAATAAATTTTAACTTGATACATGAGCGATGTCTTGCAATACAATTTGTACATGATACTGAATGTCACATGATCTATGGTCCCTGTCCCTGTTCCTCTCCGTCTCCTTCTCCCTCTCTCTGCAGGACTATAAGCAACCCTCGCCCCACATAAAGTGATTATGGAAGAGATCTCTCTGTAGGGGAGGAGGAAATAAATGATGCAGGAATCCCTCACTTCCAATGATACTAGGGAAATGTGTAAAATACCACATGAATAAGCCTGTAACAGTGTGAGCTATGAATTTGTTTAATAGTGCAATGTTGCATATCCATGAAATCCTCAAGAAGAGTTAAAAGAGTGTCATTGGGTAAGTTCCTTGTTAAAGTTCCCGTGATTTTTTTTTGTACCAGGAATCGAACTCAGAGCTTGTGCTTGCCAGGCAGGCACTTATGCCATTGAGCTATATCTCCAGCTGAAATTCCACAAAGAGCAATACTGACATTTACAGTGAAAATTGCCCCACAAAACAACTCTCTTCTCTCTTGTCTCCCTCACACCAGCCATTAAGGTTTTCAAAGGTGAGTGCAGGTTACTGTGTTTTTCTTTGTATTTTGAATTTTATTTATTATTCTTTTATTTTATAATATTATAATATTTTATATGAATATTTTGTGCCATGGAAAGAATGATCCTAGTTTCCGTTATTTCTTAATGGAAAGTTTGCTTTAACATACAAGTGCTTTGGGTTACAAGTGCGTTTCCAGAAAGAGTTACACTCTTAAACCAAGATTTGCTGCATAAAGTTTCACAATGACATTTCTGTTGTAATTGAAATCTTATAGGTGAAATGTACTAAATATATGTAATTCACATATAAGATCAATAATATGGTGAGATACATATCTTATAATTTAAATGTCAATTCTCACATTTGTTTTATAACATTTTACATAGGATATATTAAATGAATCACAGTTTGATTGCAATCATGGCTGAATACTACACATTGACTTCACCAAAAAGTGGTATTCATATATTTAAGTCTAATTTTAGAAAGGAGAATCAGGACCATTCCAAACTATCCATGAGGATACTTTCTATTAAAAGTAGATTAGAGCGTATACTAAGTGGGCTTCAAAAGTCCACTTTTATGTGTAATTGTATTTGCTTAGCGCCCGGCATCTTACGTAACTGTGTCCCTTCCTCATTGCTTTATTATCACTGCCAACATTAAAGGATGTCCAAGGCTATAGCATTACCTCGCAATTTAGGGGTTTTCTTTCCTAATGTCAAGCGTTGATTTTTAAAAAAGAATACTCTAGCTGGGCATGGTTGTACACACCTATAATCCCAGCGCTTAGGAGGCCAAGGGAAAAGGATTTTCTGTGAGTTCAAGGCCAGCCTGAGCTTTTCTCAAAAGCCAAATCTTTTCTCAAAAACACAAAACAAACAAAAATATTCTCGGTCTAAATACATTTAGCATAGTTCATTGATTATTTCTTATTAAGTTTAGCAATGTTATTTAAAATGTGTATCCTTAAAGGGAGAAAAATAGAGACCTATTTAAATTTAATTCTATAATTTATAATATTAATAAATATATAGCATGAGTACATTTACTACATATTAATACTGATATATTATCTGCTTAATTTTCGCTTATGTAATAATAACTAAGTTATAAGAGTAAAATGAAAAAATTTTATTTTTAGAGACGCTTAAACAAAAGACATCTTAAAAGAAGTTTGAGATTATTATGCAACATTTGAAGATCAAGCATACATGGGTTAAAATTTTTAGAATACTCTTTTTGATAATAGCTAAATGTATCACTTCTCGGCATTTTGGCTAAGATCAAGTGACAACAGCTAAATGTGTATAGCCAGACAGAGTATTTACAAAGTTATTTCAAAATGACATAAATTACATAAAATAAATTTTTAAAAGTAATACACATTTTCTACAAAAATCACTTTAAAAAAGACATATTAATTCATAATAAATTAGTGTAAGGTTATAGTACCTGCTCTTTATCAATTCTATTCATTTGTTGTGAGAAAATTATAGACAATAAAATATCATAAATGAATTAAATCTTTTACTATTAGTTTAACACCAATGAAATGTAAGATTTTACTTATATAAATTTCCATCATCTTGTTTCATTATTTGTTGCATTTTTAAAGTGTTAAATTGCCATTATTGAACATTATATTATTGAATGCTTTCCATAGGTGACCCCTTCAAATACATATGTAGGTGTTTATGTCACTATTAAGAAACTTGGAGATTAGAAATAATAGAAATTTGGCTAAAAAAAGATTACAAGCCAGAAAATGGAAGAGTAGTCATTAATAGCTACAATTTCAAAGAAGCAATTTTTTATGAACTGCATGAGGATATCAGTTTATTAATTTTCTCCCTTTCTACCTGTTTTACAATACAATTGTGTTGTATTTTCTAACTAACTATATTAAGAGTGAGATATTGATAATGGAAATGTAAAACACATAATTCTTCATATAAAAATATTCAGCTATTTGCACACGAAAATCACACTACCAGAGTTTTCAGCCAATTATTGCTAATTTCAGATATAGTACATAAGCAGAAATTATAAAGTATATAAAAAAACTAAGAGTTAATATTGAATATTTTTCTTTTCTCTTCTAATATGAATCTTAAACCAGCCTTATGTGTAGAACAAAACCTAATTCAAAAGATTTAACTGAACAATATCTTAGAGAATTCAAAGCCCAGAATCTCAGAATGCTATAAACATAAAAAGCCATGCTGTAATTTTTCCTCTTTCTCATTTCTGGACATCAAGGTACTTATAATGAAATCTTAAGTTGGAATCAGCTTGCAGAATCTGTCACGTAGTTTTTATCCAAGTAAAATTTTGTAGAAAAATGGCAGGTGAGACAGCCTAAAAATGTGAATAACAAAATTTCAAATCTTGCTCACCTAAGTTGCATTTAGCTTTTTGAAATGGTTTTAGGTGTTGACACTTAGAAGAAAATAATATTTAAGATTTTTTTGTCTTTCCAATTTGATACTAAAATATTTACTTAATAGAGATTATACCACTAAGTTATGAAAAATATTTTCAGTTATCTCCTAACTGTTAGATATATGGAGACAAAGTAAAATTGTTAGAAAAAGTCAACTGGGAAGTGAAACAAGTGAAATCTGAGATTTCCATTTTTTCTCTGGTTGGAATGTCGTGCCATCACAAATTGCTGTGGCAGGTATTAAAGCTCAGAGGGAGAAAATGTAACCAGTTTAGCATGCACACTGATTTCCTATTGTCGGTAAACATGCTGGTATCATCAACACTGTAGTAGTATCATATTTGTTTTCCAAACGAAGGGTCTATTTAGGCTTTGTGAATGCTTTGGCATGGGGTAAGGACATCCTGACCTTCAGGTCTGTGCCAGGTCAGCCAGAGAGCACTTCTGGCTTCCATTCTGTAGTCTCCTGAATTGTAGATACTGAGGGTTCTATAAGGTTTGACGCAGATATGACTTTACACTGAAGAAATATAATTCAGTAAGTCTTCATTGAATAATTGTGCAGTGAATCATGCATTAGAGTTTAGTTTGTAATGACTAAAATGATCTCAAGCTTCCTACAGTTTAGTAGAGAGAGTGGCATGTAGGTCACTCCAGGCCAAGGCAGAACGTGATGGGTTCTAAGAAAACAAACCTTGTTTCCAGAAGGGAGAAGGGGGAAGAAGATAAACAGGAATGTCTCTGACGGGGTTTGATTAGCGGGGCTGGGCATTCGGGAAGTCAGGAAAATGTCTATGGCTGATAGAAGCTTTCGAAAAACTGTTTCAGATATGACTGGTTTCAAAGGGAATAAAGCGGGAGAGAAGGAAGCATGCTGTGAGTGAATGAACGTAAGTGGGCTTGTCTGGGAAGAGGGCTCGGTCTTGCAAACAGCTGCCTGAAATTGGAGGCTTGAACTCAAGTGGGAATAATGTCTAACTACAATTAGAAATGTATTTCTGATGATTCCTAGTAAATAGCCTAGAAAGATAAAATTGTGGGAGAATTAAAACATTATTGGGGGCTTCCTTATTACTCATTTGGCAATAATGGATAGTTTTTGTGAATGTATTTAAGAAAAAGGTCAAGGTTCCCTGACCTACTTTACATGGCTTTAGGCATATACTGGAATTCCAGGATGAATTACATATCCCTGAAAAGAAGGGGTGCTACACTCTGCAGACTCTCACCTGTATCCGCTCCACTTCTAGAAAAGTGGCTGTTTGGAACGCTCTTTCCCACTGGGCGAGGTCACTCTCTAACTCCACTGAGAAGTAGAGGTCCTCCCCTGATTCGGACTGTACGGTGAAGCAATGTTTCCGCCGGTCCAGCAGGTCACTGTCCTGATGAAAACCTGGAGTTACACAGGCTGGCATACATCAATTCATAGTGCCACCATGGCTGTACCTCACATCAGCATTGACAAGGCAAGGCACAGCTGCCACAGTTGAAGGTCATGCTCTACGCTGTAGCACTAGGACTTCCTTAAAAATGGTTACAGCAACCCAAACTCTTGGAAGCCCACAGCTAATGCATCACTTCTCTGTGTTACCATTGTAGCTTGTGCATAAAATAGACATGCAGGTTTGTGACTTCAGTTCTAACCAGCAATATAGCTACCACAGTGTAATACACTAACTTGGTTTATAATTATAGGATGGGCTAACACATCATCTTGTCTCTTCCATACAGAGCAGTTGAGACACTGAAACCATATAGTGCTTATGATTATGTTTGCAATTTTTCAAGAGCTGTATAGGTATGCAAGGTGGAGTTTGTTTCCAAAACTTATAAATAAGTTTCCAAAACTTATTAAACATCATGAAGCCATGGTGTTAGGGTTTAGATCCCAAAGGCCACCAAAGGCTCTGCAGTTAAGGACTGGTCCCCAGTGCAGCAGTGTTTAGCGGTAGAACATTGTGGAGATGACTGGATCATGAGGGCTTTGAGCCTGTGAGTGGATTAAGACATTAGGGACTCATAGGTGAATGGGTTTCAGAGAAGGGACTTTGTGGTAAAATTAAGTGCATTTTCTTTTACATCACCATGAATGAAGTAGCTACTGCCACCTGCTTCATGCATAATACTACCACTCACAAAAGCTGTTTGTGAGCATGGCCTGAAAACCTTTGAAAGGCTGAGACTTTCTTTCTTGAAGGTGATTTGCTTCTAATATATTGTCATAGCAATGGGAAACTACTGAGCTTGGGAAATGAAAAAGAATAGGTCTAGTGACATCCACAGCAATGATATCGCATTTTTCTTAAAAAATTTTTTCTTAGGGGCTGGGGATATAGCTCAGTGGAATAAGTGCCTGCCTAGCAAGCGCAGGGTCCTGAGTTCAATCCCCAGTACCGCCAAAAAAAAAATTTTTTTTTTCTTACTTGTGTACTTGCTTTTCATTGAGTTAGAAAACTTTTATACTGGTGATTTCTTGGTCTTACTACTAATAAAGCATTCACCAATTTCAATGTATTTCTGTTCCAATGTGTTTTCCAATTGCAAGAGATGTTAAAATATGAACAAGTATAGTTAAGAAATTATTAAATAGAATTACTCAGTGCAACTTGTCATAGATAACCTGTGAGAGGTATATGCATCGTCCTGAAAATTTTGAGAAGATTGTTCATTGGTATCCCTAATCTTTTCCATTGATGGAGGTGTGCATATAAACACAGCATCATCAGCCACTGAAAATTATGTTAGATGGAATTCTCTGGTGTGTTTCTTTTGGGGGAATGAGTTAAAATTGATAACTTTTCTTTTGTTCCTACTTAGATTCTTGTACTTTGTGGAAAAGAGATACAAAAAGGCATTTACTCCCAGTGTTATGTAATTTAGCTCTGACATGTGCAACCAGTACATGCTCTGAAAGCTATAACAATGAAATTCCCTGTGTTCATGATTTTCCTATTTTGTTTACAGGGAAAAAAATTAAAATGTCATGTTTTACAAATGCAGTTCACAGATGAACAGGTGGTGATGCAATTTTTAGTAATTTGGACCATATGTCCAGGAAAGGTGTCAATAACAGGAAAATACAATGAAGCTAATAAATACAATAGTAGAAATTATGATACATGCCATTATAAAAAGTAAGTATGAGATGTTAGGTCACCACAGACTGGGAAGCCAGTGCAATATTCTATAAGGAGTAAATTGTAGTCAGTCATTGAAAAAAAAGTGTGAGAGTAATGATAAAATTCGACAGCAAAAGTATTCTTTCCAGGGAGAAGGGCTGGGAGTGTCAGAGTCCTGCGGCCAATGTCAGTGAGGGTGACTCAAAAAAAAAAAAAAAAGTGATCAGCATTGAAAGGCAAAGCTGGTGAAGGAGATGAGGTCACTGAACAATTTATGAATTTCCCCCTGAACATAAGCCTAATGAGAATCTCTTTTATCAAAATTGTAGTATATCCTCTATCTGTACTTTAGACATATTGAGATCTACGCTGAGTTTTAAAATTAATAACATTGGTAGAAAAATTATTACTAAAAATTGCAGAGTTTTCAGAAACTTTGCCTATTTTATGGTTTACACACTGGCTTATCTTTCCTTGTAATAAAAATGTTAATCAATGTCATTCCCAGGTAGGGAATTTTTGCTATGTTCTTATTCTTGTAAATTCCATGTTGCAATAGAATTGTACAATGAGTTTCATGGACAATTTTTCTATTCTCTTGGCCAAACTTAATTTCATTACTCTTTTCAAATGTGAGGCCGCATCTTCTACTTCACTACCTCAGTGCTGCAGCTCTTCCAAAGGGCCCTGCAGTGAAGTCTACAAACACAGTGTCAACATCTCTGAAGGACTGTTGTCATTTGCTGTTCTTATTTAGAAAGATACTGATTCATCTTATGAACTGCCAAGGACATCTGAACATTTAGGTCTCCATCCAGTGAGGGAGATAAGGAAATCAGAATAATAAAAAAGTTATGAGAGTTAAAATGATTAAGAAATAGAATACAGAACAAAAAATAATTTCTGAGACAGTAGAAAGAAAGAGACTGCAGCATCCTCTAATCCTGCCTAGAAACTCACAGCACGGAAGGAAAAGGCACTGGAGGGCACAGGGAAAGGAGGTAGAATTGACTGCCTGAAAGTGAGGAGCAGGCACACTTTTTACTTTTCTTTGAGTAGAAGCAGTCACTATCAGTGTACACACAAATAAGAAAACACACTGCTAACAGAACAGTTAGATATTAGCATACGTACAAATAGAGACTGATGTTGGCTCTAAGCATTGATGGCAAAATGAATATTCATGAATGCTTATCTACATATATTTCTTCTTGTTTCAAGTGGTCACTTTCTATATGAACTGATCGTCCAGATTTAAATTGCAGCTCCCCCATTTACTAGGGGGGTAAAGACAGAGTTCAGGAAACGCCTATTAGATCTGAGAAGTCACAAGTGAGAAAATTGTACAAAGACGTCTCGCAAAATCTTTTAGCTACATTATATCCTGCTGTTACACTTAGTACCTCAAGAAGCGAAAGGGATTCTAGAGACAACTGGGAAAAATTTAACTGTGATAGAAGGTGGAGCGCAGGTGAAAGGAGAAATTAATGGTGATGTGTAATCATTTCATTGACATCAACCTTGGTGTCAGAAATATCTCACATGAATTGAGAATGACTGTGCTTCCAATTCAGGCCACAATTATCTATAATGTGTTTTTAAATCATCACTATCGGCCAATTAATTATTTCTACTTTACAGATGAGTCAAGAAAGCTATAGGTAAGGTGGCTAATTTTCCCAGACTACCCCCTAGTAAATTTTCACATCAGTGTATTCGCCATGATTTCCTTTTTAAGCTATCAATTAGCTGATGCTTACAACTGCTCAGGTTGTTAATGCTCTTATACATCAACTCACAGTGAGTCAGAGAATCACTCAATCATGAGGCGTGGAGTTATTTAAAACAAACCAAAACTATAGACAAGGTGATATGATCTAGATTAGTTGTGATAGTACTATTTTTAATGCTAATTGGTGTCTGTTTGTCAATATGTTTTTGTACTTTTATTTTTTTAAAATAAAAAAAATAAAACAAACCAAAACTGTGCTATTTTTTAATGAAAAGAAAGAACAGGTCTAACAGGATTCTTCAGCAAGAAATAATGATTTTATTCTTTTGCAGCTATTCTAATCATTAAAACTGAGCAGAAAGTGCATACTAGCAAAGCCATATCTTGCAAACAAATGTAGAATGAGACTTTCAGAAGTGAATGAGTGTATAAACCCACTGATCAGCTCTAGGTCAGTTCTATAAAGAAAATAGTAGTTTCAATAACGTTCGGATACTGTTTGTGATTTTCACGAAAATAATAATTTTGGTATTACTGTGCAGAGCAAATCTTCCTATCAGTCAAGATATTGCTAGTAATAGTTCATATCATTAGATTCTAGAAAAGAGAAAGTTGGCAAATGCACTCAAAATGTTGCCAGCCTTGCTATGTCTATCATAGAACAGAAAGAGCTTCTGAGGATTACTCCCCTAAAGTGCTAATGTATAAATTGTGAGGGATAGTGTTTGTTTTCAGCTGTAATATTTAAATAATGTGTAACCTCTTTTATGTCCTTCCTGTATGCCATATAAACATACACTGACAGTCAGTGAATATGTTAACAAGTACTTGGTGACTTTTGAATACATGGGAGAAATATCCATTGTTAACAAATATTGGTGACAATTGTTACCATCATAGCATTGCTTTATGACCTTGAGTACAGTGGTCTGCAGAAAGAATTCAGGAAACTCAGATTGGATCTAACAAAAAGAGGACACTTCTGAAGAATTAACAAATGAAAAAATTTTATAGCTATGTATGGCACAGCACTAGGACCCTAAAATTACCTTCCTGTAAAAGTATTACTTAGTGCCTATCACAGTAATTCACTATCAAGTAGCCTTTAAATGATTGCTCAGATGTTCACAAGTACACTTTTTTATTTCATATAGGAAAGGAAATTTTTCAATTTTGGAAAAAGTGGCTAAAAAGAATTTTCATAATTATTAATTTAAAATAAGAGCTACAGGCCAATCTCGCTAATGAACATAGATGCAAAGATACTCAACAAAATACTGGCAAATAGATTACAGCGAATCATAAGGAAAATTATACACCACGACCAGGTAGGATTCATCCCAGGAATGCAGGGATGGTTCAATACTCGCAAATCAATTAATGTAATACAATATATTAATACAGTCAAAGATAAAAACCA
>PVLD010007029.1:0-12492 GCA_004027595.1 Dinomys branickii
AGTGAAATAAATCAGCGGTACATGTGCAGGCAACGTATTGTATCACTGGTGTAAGAACCTGAGGGTGGGAATATAAACTAAGAGACATGAAAGAAATCTGTTCAAAAACAAAGAACAGATGGGACGAGGGAAAGGAGAAAAGAAAGAGACAAAAATGTATGTATGTATATATGAATATACATATATGCAGGAGGGCTAAGATGGTTCTACTATTGTATTATATCACTTAATGCTAAGGAATAATTTATGATGGGTTATTTGATCAATCTTGTATGTCTGTATGTGTTATCCTGAACACACACTTCGAAGATATCAATATGCAAAGCAGCAACTATTGGTGGGGTTTTTTTTTTGGTTTTTTTTTTTGTCTTTGGTTTTTTTTGTGTGTGTTTTTCTGTTGTTGAGAGGATTAATTGTCTGACCAATTTTGCATGTCTGTATCTGGGTTCATATATATACACTTCAAGGATATCAATGGGTAAAGCAACAACCACTGTTGAGTCCATGTCACCTTGTCTGTAGATCAGTTTTGATTGTACTATTTTTTATGCTAATTTGGGTCTGTTTGTTAATATGTCTTTGTGCTTTTATATTTTTAAAAATAGAAAATAATAATAATAATACTAACAGAAGCAACAATCACCTGACCCATCTTCCAAGAACCCTAAGAGGTATTTGAAACCATACACAAATACTGAAATATATATATATGTATATGTATATATATGTGTGTGTGTGTATATATATATATATATATATATATATATATATATATAGCTTAATTTATGAACTAAACATAAAGAAGGACAATACCTGATAGGAAAATAGAATGATTATAATAACGCTGTGTAATAAAAATTACATGAGCGTGGTCTCTGGCTCTTTCTTTCTCAAAATATAACGTTGTACTCACCCATATTTTTGTTCATCATGAGTAACCAAAACAAAGGAAAGCAAAAGTGTGGCTGGGTTGGGAGTAAGGGACTGTTATATACAAGTGTAACTTCTCTCTAGAAGAGTTATGTAAATATACTCAAGCTTCTACATGCACCAGAACATAATTAAAATTCATTTTCTACCGATGAAGACTCACATAAGATGAACGCACCTCAAAGAGCTGCCCTAGACATACACGAGGTTGTATTTTGTCAGTGAAGTAGGGAGCTATGGCACTGCAGTGGACCCTGTGGTAGGTGTGAGCTTCAGTTAGGATTCTAGGCCAGGCACAGGCTCCCTACAGTAAGACAGTTTAGTGGACAGCAGCCAGAGGCAGCCTGAATTTCTGTGAGGTTGGCATGGACTAGAATACACCCAGGGACTCTTGTCAGATATTTGATGCTTGGCTTCTTCTGGGGAACATCCACACTTATGAGGATGTGAGATATAAGCGTGCTTTGCCGTCTTGATTTCTCTGCTCCTACAACCCAACATGAGGTCTGCGTGGTGGTGGGCATGCTGTTAATACTGGGGAGATAGGCCCATTGCAATCACTTTTGGTTGCCCCAATGTGCAGAAGTGCATATCCAGACATGAGACAGAGGACCACCTAAGCAGTCTTCTCCTAGAGTGCACCATAAGGAGGCTGAGTGAGCCAGAGGTATTTCTACTCCAGGCATCTCAGTTTATAACAAATCAGCCCAGGGGACACCTTTGAGAGAGCAGAGAATGGATGCTCATAGGCCCAAGAGGTCAGAGCAGCTACTGGAGCAAATGAGGCCCACTTTGGGGGTAAACATAATTCTGCCTGGCCAAGAACCCTGAAGCCGTATCAGGCTGCAGCAAAGGCACAACAGATCAAGCAGGGTTCAGAAGTCCACGTGGCTCACATGGGCTGAAGCACAGTGCGTGGGAGAGAGAGTGCAGGGATGTGGCTAAGAATAGATGACCACTGGCCTTGTGTGTCCCACAGAGGGAGTTCTTCTTACCTACAGAAGCACCTTCTAGTAGTTCTCTGGAAGAATAACTTTTTTGAGATGGCTGCCAAGGATTGGGGTATATAGGCAAGTAGATTTGGAGGGCAGTGGGCTCTGCGGCCCTTCCCACAGTGTATGTTACTCTCAGAGGTCCTGAGGAGTCTTCAGTGAAGAACTTCTCAACACAGTCTCTGCTGGCACAGTTTGGACTGTCAGAAGGAAGGCATCTGACCACACGCTTTACATTTGCCTATATCCCTTTTACAGAGGGCAAGAATGCCCATTGGAAAATGTTCTCCAAAGGTATCGGGAATGATTGAAATGCTTGAATCAAACAAATGTGCCGATTTGTCATTATCTGCATTTTAGAAGTGATCCAGGTGGGGCCAGGGATATAGCTCAGCAGCACAGGGCCAAGAACAAGGTCCTCAGTTCAATTCTTCTACCAAAATAAAGAAAGAAGTGATCCTAGGCAACAACTGAGAAGAGTGAGTGAAAGGGTATGCTTTATGGTAGCGGTAGACTGTGTGACCCCACTCTGACCTCTAAGGAGCGATAGAACTGGACAAAGTGGGATAACAAGATGTCTCTTTGACAAAATTAGAAAACCAACAAGGTGTACAGAAGAGTTATGGGTCAAGATAGAAACCCAGAGATGTGAGTCATCATTTGGAAGTATTTTTTTCTGGAGGCTACAGGAGTTGGACAAGAAGGTGTCTACTAATTGCAGTCCAAGCCAAAAGACAGCAAATTAGATATTAATGGGAAGAGGGGAATTTGACCCCTACTTCATCATATATACAAAAACTCCACATGAATTATAGGTCTAAATGTGAAAAGCAACACAGTAATTAATCTTAATGACTTCACAGTAGGAAAATATTTCTTTAAAAGGCATTAACCATTAAGGAGAAAGTTGTTATTTGACTGCATTAAAATCAAGAACTTGTGTTCATCAAGAGACTGCATTAAGACAGTGTAGACAGGAGGCAGGGCAAATTCATTTATCAGACATAGGCTTGTATCCAGAATAAAGAACATTTCAAGTCAGACAATAGTCAAACCAACAGAGAAAATGTACAGCAGGAACTTGAACGTTTTATAAGCGAAAATGTGTTCAATTTCACAAGTCATCAGGGAATTACAGATTAAAACTACACTGCATCACTCATACCCCCACAGTAACTAAAAATGAAGACTGACTGTAACAGTGCTGGCGAGGACATAGAGTCCCAGGACGTCTCCAGTGCTGCTGCTGAGATTGTAAATTGCGTGAGAAGTTTGAAAGACTGAAATTAGTGACTACAGTTGAAGACAGGCATACCCTGTAAATCGTATATTCCGACCTGAGAAATGGACCCAACGATGGAACCGTGGATAGGTGCACGAAGAAAGTTGTATGAGAATGTTTATAGCAATATTATTCCTAACAGCCCCAAACCAGAGACAAGCTACAGGTCCATCCACGGGAGAATGGACAAATACAATTTTAATATGTTTGTACAATGGCATATTAAAATGTGGTACATGCCAAACGTGGATAAAACTTGGTGAACATAGCATTGAGAAACAGGAAACAGATGCTGCAGAAGCCATACAGTATGATACCATTGTATAAAGTTAAATAAAAAGTTAAAACACAGCCGCGTTATTACAATCATCAGCAGGATGGGTGGACTAAGGGCGTAATGATTGACAGGGCTTATTTGGAGGGGGCTCTGGGGTCCTGGAATAGTTCTAATTATAGAAACTGTATTTTCTTGATGGTGATTCATAAGTACTGTTTTCTGCCATTTAGTATGCGATAAAATGACAAAATAATATAATGAAAAAAGAGGGGAGGGAAGATAGGTGATACGGGGATTGGGAAAGAATTACTAGTAATTGGACCAAAAGGAAAGAAAGGAAGCAGCAATGAAAAGAGAAACAGTGGAGGAAAAATGTTAATCCGTTTGATTACAAGCGCTTGTTACTTTAAAAGCTGGCATAGCAGAAAACCGGCACCGTACCATAGAATTTAATTCATCAAATCTTCTCCATCTATGAGTTCATATTGACTTGAAGGGAAACTAAATCACCTTCAGAGGCTGAAAGGGAACCACCCTATTATCTTAAAATCTGATAGAGAAAGAGAAAGAATTAAATACTTCTCTTGCTTTTTCTTAACTGGCCAAGTGAGTAACAAGTAAGTAAAGATGAAGGAACAGTACCATCTTCTAACAGAAGTCCAGTTGTTAAATGCCAAAGAAGTTATAACATTAGAATATTGCTCTTTTACAATACTCTATTGAGCAATCAACTTAAACCTTGCTCATCAAAGGCTTTCCATGTCATAAGTGAGTTACAGACCTAGAACACAGCATCACACATGAGGCTGCCTAAAGGGCTGTAACCTGAGTCTGAGCAAGAATCTGGATCTAGCTACAGGGTTCAGGAAATGCAGAAAACAGAGGAGGCTCCTGAGTTGCACCACACATACATTATCCACAACATCCTGACTATGGGAAATTGCAGGTTAAAAGAGCCAGGTCTTTCACTGGATAAATTGCAAAGAAGAGGAGGGGTAGTTTAAAAGAATCTTAAAAGACATGGTATTTTAAGGGTAAGACTATATCATACTATTTAGGGGCCCACATCTAGGCAATGAAAGAAAATACAAGGAAATAATTTATACAAAGATGAGGCTCCTGGCTTTTTGTGGGGGGAGATGGGTCCGGGGTAGGGAAGAGTAAATAGGGAGGGAAGCTTCTAGGAGAGACAGCAAAAGTCTATGTCTTTTCTGAAGGAATCGTTACAGGATACTCATCTTAGAATAATTCACAAAGCCTTGCATTTTACATCTACGTGCTCATAGCTTTAAGGAAAAATAAAAACTGCTGGAGGCTGGCAGGGAAGACAGGGAACCAGCCATGCACTGATGGTATCTGACTTCCTGTATTTGTGTGTTCAGTAAACACACTTTGTATATTAGCATTAACCCATTATATAGCTCAATAAGAGTAAACCATATTCTTTATCATTCCAAAAAGATAAATATTAGACATGCAACACTTTAAAAGAATGTGATAACTCTATGTTTTTAAGTAAAAGAAGAAAATGTACTTCAACATGGGAAAAGAGGGAAAGAGAGATGACAGACAGCTACTCAGAATGAGTAGGGAGAATTCAAATGTGAATTTTTGTGAACTTGGTAACTTTAAAGGAACTTTCATCTACACTATTTTGTGTAGTGATTATATCCATCCTTTGTCACAGGAAATATTTTACCTGCTTCACAGATGAAGACAGAACTAGTGATACTTTGTCCTGGTTTATTTTACCCATGATTTTGAAGCCCCAAATACCACACCTTTTCTTCTAACATTTGTTCAAATATTTTGTAACCATGTATTTCTGACCTGGGCTGGTTCACTTCTTAGGTGACCTGGTGGTCCCCAGCCCGGTGGGGGGTACTGTATTAATGCAGAACTTAGTGTGGACACACGATGGGCACAGTGCACTGCAGCCCAGAACTCCTGGACTCAAGGGACCCTCCCACCTCAGCCTCCTGAGTGGCTGGGACTACAGGCGTGCACTCTCATGCCTGACTATGTATTTCGGTAGCCCACCATTCCTACCATTACCAAGGGACATTCCAGTTGGGAGGTGGGGCCACAATTATACCAACGGAAAAATAATTCCATGAAGGAAAAAAAAAAAACCACTAAGAAAATCAAAATTTGAAACCAATATGTCATTTATAGCATTACTAGTGAATGGTCTGTAGTAACCTACAGACATTAAAATCTATGCAATTATAAACGTTTGCATGATGAGAACTAAAAAAGTAGTGTGCCATTTTTATCAATTTCTGTTATGCCAAAAGCATGTTTTATAATGGAAAAACAACACAACTTTTCCTCAATAGAACAATGAACATGCATGTGCATATATTAAATAATACTAAAAAATGATAACGAAGTTTCAAACATAGATTATGAAGGAAAAGCAACTCCTTCTCCAATACACATCACCCTCCTGCTCTCTCTGCCCCTTAATATGTCTCCTTCAGCTCCTTTTCTCTCTGGTCACTAATCTGGCCCACCCTAGTCGCTCTTCACAGGATTACTAAACAAAACTTCAACTGCTTTCTTTGCCTCCAGTTTGGTCTAGCTCCTCTGCAAAGTAATCTTTATACAGAAAAATCTAAATCCAAGAGGGACAAAGAAAGGGTAGTTTTAATCAATAGGCTTTATGGCATCCACAACTACCACAGAATCCTATCTCTATCATGTGGTAATCATGTGACCTTGGGAAAATCATATGCAATGTACCCTTGACTTACAACTCAGTTCGTTTCTGAGGGCTTCTTGTAACTCGAATTGTCAGTTGAAGGGTCAAGCTCCTGTACACAGCCTTTAAATCTCTCTCCTGTACACAGGCAGATCTCAGTGTCTTTAGAGAGACGTTGGCCCAGGATTTCTCAATTAACCCATACAGGAAAGGATGTTGTAATGTTTCTTCCAGAAGACTTTAAGTGTTAAATCTGCATCTGAGACCATCTAGAAGCACAAGCAGCAGGCAGTCAGGTCATAACTCAAGGCTAGCCATAGATTAAAACTAGTATTCTGCCAGGGATATCACTCAGTGGCACAGGCGCCTGCCTGGCAAGCACAAAGTCCTGAGTTCGATTTCTGGTACCAAAAAAACCAGTAGAATGAAACAGAACTAAAATTCTGATCATCACCAAATGTTCATATGTCAGGCCAGCTATAACTTGAGGGTCCACTGTAATAATGTTGAGTCTTGATTTCATTACCAGTAAAACAAAAATAATCACTTTCCCAGTGTAGGAAAAATAGATCATCCATCTTCCTAATCCTATATATTTGTGGATAAGTAAAGACAGCAATATTAACTGTGCCCACAAAGAGCTTGGCAGGTTACAAGCAATCAGCAAATGTCAGCTGTGATCAATGTATCACCTCTCTGACTGGTGGCTTCCAGCTACCTTGAGAATCAAACCTAAACTGCTTGGTACGTTCCACAAGCCCCTGCTGGTCTCCCCACCCCACCTCCTGCAACTGTACCTCTTGTCCTAGGAGCCACAGCCACATTCATTTTCTTTCATCAAATTTTCTATGTCCCCTTGAGCCTGTACCTTTGCCTGAGCTCACTCTGCCTGGAACATCCTCTACCCCCTTGACCTGGAAATCTTCTCCCCCTTCTTCAGATCTCAATTTACATGACTTTCTCTTTCCTTCTGTCTCCACAGATCCCTGTCCTTCTGCTGTCACTGGGCAGAAACTGTAATCAATGACATGGATCTAACTTTCCACTATTCGCCCCTCTGCCTCAGTAGTTAACATAGTCCTGACACTAGGCACAATGTTTGCAACAGAGGAGATTCTCAGTAAACTTTGTTGAGGGAATGAATATTTTCATGAATTCATGCAAGCTGAATATTTACTGATAAAATGGCCTCCCTACCTACAATTTCACATTAAGCAGGGGACATTGCCATGAACCTCTATGGTTCCTTGGGAGCCAGGGTAGGGCAAGCTATGGCTCTCTCTCCTCCTGAGTCAGGAAGGAATTCATCATTTGGCCCCCAGGTTCATTCCACTGTTTGCTTACAATGAAAACATCTCCATAGTAGTTGAAGATGGTGACCAGGTGAGCAGCAAAGGAGGGATCCTCGCTGATAGAGTCCCCCAGCTTGAGACAGGCTTGGCGAGTGCGAATGCTGGGACCTCGGCTGGGAAGTTCAAACTGAACGTGTTTCTCCACACTGCCGGAGACATGGCGGGTCAGACCAAATTGCTGTGGCAAGACGCCGGAAAGACTGGAGCGCTGGGAACCAGAGAAGCTCAGCGTGGCGGACGGGTGGCGGCTTGGCTGAGTCTGAGCACGCCACGGGCGCAGGTGGCTTAGTCCCTCCCACCTCCTGACCCTGAGCAGCTCACCAGCAATAGCGGCCAAAAAATTGGCTTTTTAGCGGCTGCAGCGCGGGGTGATCTTCGAACCCACGCTCCTCGGGCAGGCTCCACAAATCTGAGCGGCGAAATGGGATCCTGCTCCAGTCCCGGCCCCCGCTGCCAAAGCCCTCAGCAGTCTGCAGTCTGTGGCCGAGGCAGCGTGAGGAACACAGAGGAGCAGAGGCCCTCGCTCCCTCCCCCAGACCTGGAGAGTGCGAGAATTGGCACTTTGGAACCTTCCTGCCGGCACAGATTCAGAAACTGGTGAGCTATCTGCACGCCCACACTGGATCACCGAGTGGGGGAGGAGATCTGTCCCCATACCTGCAGGAAACCCTGGGCGGGCGGGGGAGCGGATTTACACGCCCCACCCAGGTCTCCCGGTAGGGAGTAGCTCACCCCACAAACCAGCACCTGAGCAGCCTTTTAAGCGGAACTCTCAGCAGAAAGCTTAAGGGACATTCTCCCGAAGAGAAGGAGTCATTGGAGCAGCCTTTGCAACAGACCTTTCCCTGGTGAACTGCCTGGGTAATTTATTACTCAATATTTCGAATCTGATACCCAAAAGTGGGAAGACAGAAGAACAAAACGCAGTCTCAGAACTCAACCCCACCCAGAACAAATCCTGGATGCGAGGATACAGGGGAACTAGGAAGCCACACACCTGCAAATTCTGAAATGATTGCATCCGAAATAATGAAACAACTACAACAGGCCATAGAAGACCTTAAAGCAGAAATAAGCCACATACCTGCAATAATCTCTCAGACGAAAAATGAGCTGAAAACTATCCTGGAAGAAATATTCCATACACATAGAGAAGAAATAGATAAAAGATTAGAAGAAAGTAGGAAACAAGTGGAAACGTTACAAGAGCAATTTAGGAATGAATTACCAAGAATGAAACAGGCCCAAAGAGATTGCCAGGAATTGAAAACTTCCACTGAAAGCTTGCAAAACCGCTTGAATGAAACTGAAGATAGAATTTCAGACCTTGAAGACAGCATGGCAGCTTATGAGCATGAAAGGAAGGATCTCATAAAATCATCAAAGACCCAAGAAAAATCAATCCAACAGCTGCAAGATGAGGCAAAACAAAATAATATTCGAGGAATAGGTGTCAGTGAAACAGCAGGAGACAACTTAAATGATATAAAAAGAATATTTGCTGAAATAATACCAGAAAATTTCCCAAACAAGGTAAAAGATACTGAAGTACAGTTAACCGAGGCATATAGAACCCCAACGACCCATAACCCAAGGAAAACCACACACAGACATATAATAGTCAAGATCCCAGATATGCAGCAAAAGAACACAATATTAAAAGCTGCTGGAGAAAAGAAACAGATCACCTATAAAGGAAACCCCATCAGAATCACAGCAGACTTCTCAACAGAAACCATGAAATCAAGAAGAGCTTGGAGCGAGATATTACAGATTCTGAGACAAAACAACTTCCAACCCAGGCAGATGTATCCTGCAAAACTATCCTTCAAATTCAATAGAGAAATAAAATATTTCCACAACAAAGAACAACTGAAGAACTTCATGAGTGCCAAACCACCATTGCAAAAAATACTAAAAGATATTCTAGACAGAGAAAAAAGAGACCACAATCCCAAGAACAATGATAGAAATAATCCCCTAAACAGAACAAGTAAGTAAACAGACAGTAAAAGAAGGAAAACAACAACAAGTAAATAACATGACTGGAATAAGCCAACATATAACCATTATAACCATTAATGTAAATGGCCTCAATTCACAAGTGAAAAGGAAAAGATTGGAAGAGTGGATAAAGGAACACAATCCAACGATAACCTGTATACCGGAAACACATTTTACTCAAAAGGAAATCCACAGGTTGAAAGTTAAAGGTTGGAGAACAATTCTCCATGCAACAGGTCCCCAGAAAAAAGCAGGGGTAGCTATTATGTTTGCAGACAATGTAAACTTCAAACCAAAAACAATCAAAAGAGATAAAGAAGGCCATTAAATACTAGTAAGGGGAAAGCTGCAAGAGGAAGAGGTAACAATCCTAAACATTTATGCACCAAACAATGGAGCACCTAACTTTACAAGTCAAATCGTAACAGATGTGAAAAATCAAATATCTGATAACACTATTGTAATAGGAGAACTAAACACCCCTCTGACGCAAAGAGACAGGTCAACTGGATAGAAACTCAGCAAAGAAATAACAGACCTGAACCAAAAATGTGAACAAATGGACTAAGTAGATGTATACAGACTGTTCCACCCCACAACATCAGAATACACATTTTTCTCAGTTGCACATGGGTCTTTCTCTAAAGTAGACCACATTCTAGCCCATAGAGCATATCTACCTCAATGCAAAAGAATTGAAATTGTCCCATGCATATTATCGGACCACCGTGCAATGAAATTGGAAATTAATGACAAAGAGAACTCTAAAAACCGCATAAACACTTGGAAATTAGACAACAACCTACTGAATAACCAATGGGTCACACAAGAAGTTAAAGAAGAAATTAAAAAATACCTATAAATAAATGAAAATGCAAGTACAGCCTACCGGAATCTGTGGGATGCAATGAAAGCAGTCCTCAGAGGGAAATTTATAGCAATGAAATCATATACAAAGAAAATAGAAAGAGAGCAAATAAACAGCCTAATGCTACACCTCAAACTCTTAGAAAAAGAGCAACAAGCCAAACCAAGAGCCCAAAGAACAAAGGAAATTATAAAACTCAGGGCAGAAATTAATGTAATTGTGATGAAGAAAACTCTACAAAAAATTAGTGAATCAAAGAGTTGGTTCTTCAAAAGAATAAATAAAATTGATAAACCCCTAGCCAACCTTAGCAAAAAAGGAAGGGAAAGATCTCAAATTCACGCAATAAGGAATGAAAAAGATGAAGTCACTGCAGATCCCACAGAAATCCAAAAGATCATTAACACCTACTTTGAAAATCTTTACTCGCATAGGATAGAAAATACAGAAGAAATGGACAGATTCCTAGAGAGGTACAAATTACCAAAATTGAATCAGGAAGACATAAAAATCCTGAACAACCCAATATCAATTAAAGAGATTGGAAACGTCATTAAAAACTTACCAACAAAAAAAAGCCTAGGCCCTGATGGATTCACACCGAATTCTATAAAACATTCAGAGAAGATTTAATGCCAACACTATTCAAACTCTTCAATGAAATCGAAAAGGAAGCAACTCTCCCTAAAACATTTCTGGAGGCAAGTATTATACTGATACCAAAACCAGAGAGGGACCCAACCAAGAAAGACAACTATAGGCCAATCTCTCTAATGAACATAGATGCAAAGATACTCAACAAAATACTGGCAAATAGATTACAGTGAATCATAAGGAAAATTATACACCACGACCAGGTAGGATTCACTCCAGGAATGCAGGGATGGTTCAATATTCGCAAATCAATTAATGTAATACACTATGTTAATACAGTCAAAGACAAAAACCACATGATCATCTCAATAGATGCAGAGAAAGCTTTCGGTAAAGTCCAACATGCATTCATGTTAAAAACCTTAGAAAAAATAGGAATAGATGGCCTCTACCTCAATCTGATCAAAGCCATCCATAACAAACCAACAGCCAACATCATACTAAATGGACATAAACTGAAAACTTTCACTTTAAAGTCAGGAACAAGACAAGGATGTCCATTGTCACCACTCCTATTCAACATAGTTCTGGAAGCACTAGCCAGAGCAATCAGACAAGAGAGAGAAATAAAAGAATAAGAATAGGAAAGGAAGAAATCAAACTATCACTATTTGCAGATGGCATGATACTATACATGGAGGACCCCAAAAACTCCACAAGAAAACTCCTGGAATTAATTGACAAATTCAGCAGCGTAGCCGGATACAAAGTCAACACCCAAAAATCAATAGCATTCCTATACACGAACAACAAACAGACTGAGAGAGAAATTGAGGAAACCATACCCTTTACTATAGCAACCAAGAAATTGAAATAGTTAGGAATCAATCTAACAAAGAATGTGAAAGATTTATTCAGTGAAAACTACAGTACTCTGAAAAAGGAGATTGAAGAGGATTTCAATAAATGGAAAAACATACCCTGCTCATGGTTAGGAAGAACTAACATTGAAAAATGGCCATACTGCCAAAACTGTTGTACAGATTCAATGCAATTCCCATTAAACTACCGCTAGTATACCTCACAAATCTAGAGAAAATATGCCTCAAATTCATCTGGAACCAGAAGAGACCCAGAATAGTGAAAGCAATCCTGGGCAATAAGGACAAGTCAGGTGGAATCACAATCCCTGACCTGAAATTATACTACAAAGCTGCTGTAATAAAATCAACCTGGTACTGGCTAAAAAACAGACCTGAGGATCAATGGAACAGACTAGAAGATGCAACCATAACAAAAACCCCACTGAGCTACCTAATATTTGACAAAGGGGTCAACCAAACTCACTGGAAAAAAGAAGGCTGTTTAATAAATGGTGCTGGAAAAACTGGCTTGCCTCTTGCCAAAAACTGAAAATAAACCCCAGTCTATCACCATGCACCAAACTCAGGTCAAAATGGATCACAGACCTCAATATTAAAACAGAAAT